>OY292394.1:59179362-59449994 GCA_958496205.1 Idaea biselata | reverse complement strand
TTTTTTTGTTGTGTTTGCTATTGTCAGGAGAAGGTTCTTATGAAAGAAAAAATGCTAAACCGATTTTGATGAATTTTATTTATTTATACTAAACGACAGGACAACGTCTGTCGGGTCAGCTAGTCTTCTTCTTATCTTATATATAAAAATGAAACGTTTTCCGTTGTCACGACATCACGCGTGAACGGCTGGACCGATTTCGATAATTCTTTTTTTTTGTTGTGTTTGCTATTGTCAGGAGAAGGTTCTTATGAAAGAAAAAATGCTAAACCGATTTTGATGAATTTTATTTATTTATACTAAACGACAGGACAACGTCTGTCGGGTCAGCTATATATTATAAAGAGGTAATTTTGGTAACATTTATGTATGAACCGATTCTAAAAAATTCTTTTACCAATAGAAAGCTACATTATCGAGGAGTAACATAGGCTACTTTTGATCCCGATATTCCTACGGGATCGGGACTTACGCGGGTGAAACTGCGGGACTCTGCTAGGCACCAATATAGCAAGGAGTTTGCTAGTAACCTACTACAACTCTTCACGAGTAAACCCCATGACTACTACCAACTACCACTGTGCGGCTTCATAGCGTAGTTTGTGAATACGGGTGTTAAGTTATTATCATATAGTATTTTGTTTTCCAGTAAACTGAACTCCATAACATCTCTCCAATACCTGGACGTGTTCGGAATGCTGCAGCCGTCGTCTCTGAACGCGCTGCGAGCCGCCATGCCCACGATACAGATCAACCAGTTCATGTTCAGGTAAACATTTATATTGCATGATGTTGGACACAGCGCCATCTAGACCTAAACTAAGCAACTACCGATCGATTTGGACTATTGTTTTTTTATTTGAAAGGAGATACCTCACAGGTCCCATAATTTGGTGAAGATCGGATGAGGATCTTTGGAGTGATGAACAGAATTGCATCTTGAGATTGCAGTAAATTGCTCAATTTCCACCAGTAGAATAAGGCCATAAAGAATAGATACCAATGAATGAAGCATCTGAAACCACCTTCTCATCAGAAAACTCCTCAATGATGGCCGCTTTCCCCCGAGAATGGACTGACGGTGCATAAGGCACATTACCCGCCTAACAAATAAAAGTCTGACAGTTTTACTGGGTTGTAGTTTAGCTGCCCAACTTCAGACTACATAACAGATAAGCCAGTGGCACTGTAAGTTGTGTGCCTGTCTGAATAATCGTATTTTCTTTGTGACAGCGCCATCGCCAGACCGACGGTAGGCACCCGGCGTACGTCCGTGTGGGGCCTTCGCACCAGGGACTGACGTCTCTCCAGGGTATGACGTCACACAGGGGCCATCTTCAGGGTATGACGTCACACAGGGGCCATCTCCAGGGTATGACGTCACACAGGGGCCATCTCCAGGGTATGACGTCACACAGGGGCCATCTTCAGGGTATGACGTCACACAGGGGCCATCTCCAGGGTATGACGTCACACAGGGGCCATCTCCAGGGTATGACGTCACACAGGGGCCATCTCCAGGGTATGACGTCACACAGGGGCCATCTCCAGGGTATGACGTCACACAGGGGCCATCTCCAGGTTATGACGTCACACAGGGGCCATCTCCAGGGTATGACGTCACACAGGGGCCATCTCCAGGGTATGACGTCACACAGGGGCCATCTTCAGGGTATGACGTCACACAGGGGCCATCTACAGAGTATGACGTCACACAGGGGCCATCTCCAGGGTCTGACGTCACACATGAGCTACCAGGGTCTGACTTCACACAGGGGCTATCAGGGGCCTGGAGATATCCAGGGTATGACGTCACACAGGAACTACCTCCAGGGTCTGATGTCACAGACACAGGGGCCTCCACGCACCATCTCCGTCCGTATGCAAAATCCCACTTCTGAACATTTATTTATTTGTATGGCATAGTTTTAATACAGTTGCTAGTCGTACAAAATTAGGATTTCTTGAACGAATGGTAATGACTCCTGAACATTATCGTGTGCGTCTGTAGCTGTATTTGTATTATGTTACTAGCTGCGTCCCGCGGTTTCACCCGCGTAAGTCCCGATCCCGTGGGAATATCGGGATCAAAAGTAGCCTATGTTACTCCTCGATGGTGTAGCTTACTTTGAAAGATTTTTTGAAATTGGTCCAGTAGTTTTTGAGTTCATTCGTTACAAACATACAGAAACACACACATAAATACAAATCTTTATAATATTAGTATAGATATAGATTATATAAAAGGAATGTACCAGCAATATTTCTTTAATGAATTATATGTACGTCTGTGAAACCAACTCACTTTAACATGAGAATTGTTCTGATCTCAAAGCGAGTCATGTTAAAGTGGTAAATGGCAATTTACCCTCTTACTAATAATTATAAACGATGATTAGCAAATGACTAAGTTATGCAACGTTTATTTCTGTCTGTCAACTTTGAAACTTCATGTTGCAGTAAAAGATAAACGATACATAGTTTATGCAGCTGTTAATCATTGTTTATAAGTGAGGGGATGTTTTAAAGATAATAAAGGACCCCATCTCTGTATCGGTGTATCAAGGCTACTTATTATTCAGATTTCTGTAAGAGCCGCCATAGACTGATGTAGAAAAACCGACCGGGACAATTTCCATTTAGATGTATAAATAATCTTATCTATTATATAAAAATCAATCCCTATTTCCCTTGGTCACGGCATCACACTTAAACTTTTACACATATTTCGATAATTCTTTTTTTGTTGTGAGCGCTATTGTCAGGAGAAGGTTCTTATGAAAGAAAAAATGCTAAACCGATTTTGATGAATTTTATTTTTTTATACTAAACGACAGGACAACGTCCGTCGGGTCAGCTAGTAATAAATAAATAAATAAATTCTGTGAACAACACACAGCGCCATCTAGCCCCGTGGTAAGCGAATAAGCTTGTGTTACGGTGACTAGACAACGGATATAATACTTACTTATATTTATTTTTCTTTTGTAAATACATACATATTATACATAGAGGGACACCCAGACCAGACACAAATATTTATTTTATAAGCATAAATACTTGCACCCGGCGGGAATCGAACCCGCAACCTCCTGCATTGCAGTCGCGCTTTCGCACGACGCGCCACAGAGGTCGACACTTGTATTGATGTATTTATTTACAGCACACATTGACAAGAAAACCCACATCAACATTTTCTTTTGATATGTGCTGTTTGTGGGGATTTCGATTCAAACATTTCTGGAATCTTGCAGGTTGCTACACTAGTTTTTTTTATATTTTCTACTAAATTCTATTCTATGACATTATTTATTTCTATTTAAAATATTTTTATCTTAAAACAGAAATGGGCTTTATATTATATTATGTAACTATTTTCAGACCTACTGAATACGCATATAAAATTTGGTAAAAATCGGTAATGCCGTTTCGGAGGATTATGGTAACTAACATTGTGACATGGAAATTTTATATATTAGATTAAGTAGATTGGGTATTTAGCCATTTTGGGTATTTGGCCTCGGTGGCGCGTCGTGCGAAAGCGCGACTGCAATGCAGGAGGTTGCGGGTTCGATTCCCGCCGGGTGCAAGTATTTATGCTTAAAAAAAATATATTTGTGTCTGGTCTGGGTGTCCCTCTATGTATAATATGTATGTATTTACAAAAGAAAAATAAATATAAGTATTATATCCGTTGTCTAGTCACCGTAACACAAGCTTAGTCGCTTATCACGGGGCTAGATGGCGCTGTGTGTTGTTCGGAGAAATTATTTATTTATTTATTTTTTATTTTATTTTGTCTGTTTTAAGATTACTAGCTGTATCCCGTTTCACCCGCGTTAGTTCCTATCCTGTGGAAAGTTCTAAAATCCATTTTTTTTTTAATTATTACCAATTTTTATCGGATGCCAACCTCACATAAAGAAACGTCACCAAGTTTCAGCTCTCTACTCTTAGTGGTTTAGGCTGTGCGTTGACCAGTCAGTCAGTCAGGGCAAAGCATTTATAAATATAGATTATAAGAAAACAATGCATTTATTAAAATTAAATATTGGAACGGGAGTTCCTCAAATTGTAAATCTTAGGATTTTAAATAAGAATTATTGCCATAAAAATGGCAAGTTTAGCGGAATAAAAAGTAGCCTCATTTAAATTTTAAATTCAAAAGTTATTTTTAGCCTTATTAATAAACGTAGAGTAAGGTTGGAGTAGTGACAACATGCTTTGTCTTTTTCCGTGACAAGAACTTTCAGTGGACAGACAGAAACAAAAAGTGGTAAAACTACTCCGACCTTACTCCATGTTTATTAATAAGGCTGTTATTGTTTAATTGCAATTTATTCAGTAGTTTTGTGTGAAGGTGTAAAAAAACTAGTACATACAATATTTCACTCAGTACACACTAGGTCATGTCATAAATCATAGTAAGGGAGTGGTTAGCATGTTGCAATATCGATACCGCTTATCGATAGCAACTATGCGCAGCACTGCGACCGCCCATGAGTGGAAGAGAGGACGAAATACTCTCTCCCACGCTTTACAATGTGTGCAGCGAGTGAGAAACTGTACTTAATACACAAACCACATATTATTTAAATAATTACGTTGATGAGATATAAAATGTTTTGTAAGTATGTATGTATGTATGGGAAAGTTGAAATTAATTTGACAAGAATTCAATTTATAAGATTTATTACTAGCATCGCCCTTCAGTTTCACCTACATAAGTTCCGATAAAGTTGGGATTAAAATTAGTTAATGTCAATATTCGTTTTTATAATAATAGTCGAGATTATACTAGCTGACCCGGCGCACTTCGTATCGCCATCGGACATATTAAAAAAAAATCTTGACACTGGCATGACGATGGGCCACATTACATCGCAGAGAAAATCTCATTTGTGCCCAGTTTTCTTAGGTTTGAAAATGGAAATGGAACCCTTGTCGTTTGCTACAAGAAATACAGGGTGAGTCACTTAGACCACCTTCCAGGGGATTATCCCTAACTATTAGGGATAGCTAAAAATGCCGAAAGGAGTTGCATGTCTAATTTTTACAAAATCTAAAATGACATTTTTAGATTTTTTCAAAAAATCATTACTGTAACCAGGAATTGAACCTTGTCAATTTAGCAAATTAAAAGAAAATCCTGTTTTTATTCAATCAAATTATGAAAATCCTTAAAAGGTTGTATGAGGAGAGTACCATTCTGAACAATTAATAAGCTATCCAGGTTTTTGTGAAAAAAAAATCTTAATTTAATTAAACATACTTATCTCTTGATTTACCATACATTCTATATTTAGATAGTGTAGTAGCCAAGTGATCCAACTGACTTTTTAAAAAATTTAAAATTCTTAAAATTCAGTTGGATCACTTGGCTTCTACACTATCCATTTGTTTCTAGCATTTAATCTCTATCAGCAACACTATTGATTGAAATAATAACATAGGCTGTTTATTTGCAAAATGACAACACATTCCTCGCTATGGTAGGTAATAAAATCCCATTTCAGTTCTTTCAAAATTGGGAATGCAACTCCTTTATTTTGCAATATCTTGTAAGTAGTTCAGGAAATCCCCACGAAGGCCAGTCTTAATGACTCACCCTGTATATATGTAAATAGATGTATTTTTCAAATGTGATTAGTAGATTACGAAGAGCTTTTTCTAAATAAACTTTTTATGAATGAATTGTAATTTTTTTATTTAATTTAACTTTGTGAATCCACTTTTTATTCTCAAGTGTAATTTAGGCTTATTTGCCCCACAATCAAACCCTGGATGGTGCCAAATAAACAATTATTTGGGAGACATCGACTGTGGCTTGTGACCTTTTTATTGCTTCTTCTAGAGCTATGTTGGTCTAGTGGTAGATATCGCGACTTTCATTCCGAAGGTCGTAGTTTCGAATCCTGGCCGACCAATGACTATTTCTTTCAGAAAAATTTAAGTGCGCTATTACCATCACTCTTATGGTGAAGGAAAACATCATGAGGAACCTGCAGCTTAGTCACGCAAAAAGGGATTACGAAGAGCTTTTTCTAAATAAACTTTTTATGAATGAATTGTAATTTTTTTATTTAATTTAACTTTGTGAATCCACTTTTTATTCTCAAGTGTAATTTAGGCTTATTTGCCCCACAATCAAACCCTGGATGGTGCCAAATAAACAATTATTTGGGAGACATCGACTGTGGCTTGTGACCTTTTTATTGCTTCTTCTAGAGCTATGTTGGTCTAGTGGTAGATATCGCGACTTTCATTCCGAAGGTCGTAGTTTCGAATCCTGGCCAACCAATGTCTATTTCTTTCAGAAAAATTTAAGTGCGCTATTAACATCACTCTTATGGTGAAGGAAAACATCATGAGGAACCTGCAGCTTAGTCATGCAAAAAGGTCCAGTTATAGGGCTAGTTGCAGAAACACACAGTAAAAGTTGCTTCTTCTATTTGAATGTTCTTTTAGCTTTTTGTTCTGCAGCATCACTTGCTTGGACAAATGTGCGTTTCAGCTTATTTTTCCTGCTCTCTCGGTATGTTTCAGATACTTTTTCAGCTAATTTAGCTATTCTTTTCATTGTTTGAGGTGGGTATCTGTAAAAGTGAATCAAGCTGGTAATTACAATTATTAGAGAAACACCTTTTCTTGTTCTTAGAATAATTTACAATTACAGTCAGAAATATAATTTGACTGGTTCCATGCTCTTAATGTGACAACTTATTCACATAAATGGGACTTTACATGTGGTGTAGTTCACCTAGGCCCTAATGTCTCTAACTTGACCTAATGACTGCTAAAGGATGGGACCATCTACTCGTATGCTCCGACGAAGCATGGAAGGGAAGAACTTCAGAAATGTTTGGGAATTTATTTGCCACACATTATCAATCACTCGTACAAGGAATGCCAGATGCTGCTTACTACAAGGTAAGCAGGCGAAGCTAGGCTCCTCAATAAATGTGCAAGCCCATTATTAACTAACAACATACATAAATAATGCAAGTAGATTTTACGAACTAGCTAGAACGTGAGTTTCAGAAAAATATTGCAGAGAATTGAGTTAGTTTTTAGGGCCCAAGGGGTAAAAATGGGACCCTATTACTGAGACTTCGCTGTCTGTCTGTCACCAGGCTGTATGTACGGTTGAAATTTTCACAAAAGATGTATTTACTAACCTGCAGCCCAAGAATTCGATGTTAGTAAACAGTTGTGCTAATGTCACTAATTCAGCTTCCTCAAAGTCGTCCTTGTGTTCCATCATGAAGTTGCGTCTTACTTCCCACTGTTCGTCTGATTCATGCTCCGTTCGTAGGGAATCTACGTCGATTTGAGTCTTCATTTTTACTTTACGATCTTAGTTTCGAGGTTATAAGTTTCTGCTTTCAATCATTGGCCACTTTTATTTTTACTACAGTTTTGTGGAGGAGGATTGTGTTTCGAATAGATCACAGATCAATAAAGTAAAAGATAAAATGAATGAAATATTAACAAAATCCTTTTAATTTTCCGTCCTAGAAAACTGTATTGTGTTCACAGGTTGTGACACTGACCACTGAGAGATACTTCAGTGTTACCAAACCAAAGAAAAATAAGTCGGTAGAAATGTGGGCAAAATATCGGTAGAAAACGGGAAATTTTGTGACTAAATAAAATTAGGCAGTTTTAAACCTTTTTCTAATATATTTTTTTAAGCTTAAAAAATCTGTCGCTTTTGTTGTCATACCAATGCTCTTTTGACACAACACAGTACCAAACATCTTTTGTCAACCATCCATGTGACGCTTGGAATTTAGAAGACCTTCAACCTTCAAGAAGATCAAAATTTGTCTCGTTTTCAATAAATTTATGCTAGAAAAAAAATCTTTCTATTTTAGCCAAATAGTGAGGTGGAGTGAATATATCAAAAACAAATTTTGCCAAAATGGGGAATTCATGATCACCAGTCTTTAATTGCCTTACAGCTCCCCAAAATTCTATTGGGTCATTTGAATCTATACTATTTATAAGTATTCCGAAGTTATCTCCATTCAATTCAGTGTCAAGTTTTTGCAGATCGACCGTTAATTGTTATTTAAATTTGGAAAAGCTCTGCATAATTATGTGGATAATGGACGATGTAGCTCCGGTTTTTAGATGATTTTTGTAGTAATGATAAAAGATGGGAGAATGTTATCGCTTTACGGTAGATCGGGAGATTGGTTTGGAAATCAGTAGATCTCCCGTTTAATCGGGAGGTTCGGGAACGCTAGATACTATGTGATAAATTATTTCTTTTTTGGGATCAATGGACTTGCGTATTGCGTGCGTGATCGCAAAATTCTGCCGATGTCAACCATTGGGTGGCTATTATGAGCCGAAGCCCGAAGCCGTCAAAGCCGACGACGACGACGATGTAACTTGTCTCTGGTGCTGATCGACAAATAAAAAAAACAGTGAGTTCATTCATAGTCTATGCACAGTCTCTTCAATCCGTGATTTTCTTTGTGTTGTGTTTTGCAGACTTCATTTAAATTTATTAGATTTGAAGGTATTTGTGAATAAAACACTGTGATCTAAAGTGATAAAATGACGTGAGTGCGTAATAACTTTCATCTGTAGTCGTTACAACAGACCAACAGGTAACAAAATTATATAGGCCAGTGATTACCCTCTTTGTTTCAATAGAACTATTATAAAGCAATTAATTATTTTTATTGTTTATCAGTGGCATTTAAACGGCTATAGAAGAGATTCTCGACGTTTTCTCTTGCATCAGAAGCTATCAAAGTGAAATAAAACTTTACTATGGCGTTTTCAATAAGAAAAATAATTTCAAACATTTCATATTTTTCGAAGTCTGGCGACGGAGATTCGCTTGAAACCGACTCCTCGCGTAATCAAAACGATGAGCATCAACGAGAAATGTACCAACTTTGTGCTCCTATGTCGGAAAATATCGAGTTTACTCGCGTCGAAGCGGATTCCACTTCAAAATGCGCTCAGAGTTTGAACCTGCCACCTTCCGTTAAAAACTACGCCGTAAAGAAAGGTTCTCTATCTGACACTGATGTCTTGGCTGTAAATATCCCACCTCCGAACCCAGAGATACGAAAATGCAGGAAACTGAAACTAGATATTGAAAAAGCTAGCGAATCCGCGAATGACTCTTTTACAGTGTCCGAAGACAGCTCAACAAATGTCGAAAATACTCCAAAACACAAGCTGTTAGAAGGTAAAACCTCAGACCTGCTCAAAGGGTTTAACTTCAACCAATCATTTGATATATCAGATGCTATATCGGATGCGATGTCTGAGACATCATTTGATGAAAACTTAGACATAGAATCACTCTCAGATCACTCCAACTCGGAATCTGGTGACACTGAAGATGGAGCAGATGTACAAATGTGCCGGAAAGTGAATTCCCTTCGTACAGTGCCATCAGCAACTCCAGAATCGTTTGGTGATGTTGAAATTGACAAAAATGAGGAAGAACGTCTTTCACTTATTGAAAACTATCAAACAAAGATAGAGAAATTTGAAATGGTCCTTAATAAGCTCTTAACTGACTTCCAATTTCACATTGAAGTCGCTAAAGTGTTCAATTACAAAACTGTTGTCTCTGCTCAATCTACTACTGATTTAACTGACATGCAAAAGTCCCTAAATTTAATTCCATCTGAAAAAGGCATTAGCCCAAACGGTTGGAACATCGTCCTTGATAAAGAGGACAAACAAACCAGAAACAAAATAAAAAATCAACTTGTCACAATTCGAAACAATATTGATAACTTTGTTCAAATTTATTTACAAGACAAACCGAAATTAATCAATGGACAAAGAAATGATGTAGTAAAACTTTGCCACAAGCACAACCAAGTCAGTCAGAAGAAAAAGTTAAAGTATTACAACTTCCCAGACTTGAGAGAAGCCATGATTAACTTATTCTGCGACAATAACTGTGACATATCGTTTGATGACGATGTCAACTGCAGATGCTGTTTGAACCAATCACAAATCTCAATGAAAGACGTTAACCAATCAATCACATCATCAATCGGCAATTTCACACTGGACTCGACAACTTTGTCAGCATACTCAGAATCTCTAGATCAAATTATAAGCTACAACAGCTTCCAAGATACCAGCTTATACAGTACAATGCTACAAAAAGCAGCCATAGAACGCATTACTTTTTACATCCAAGCACACAGCATCCAGCTCAAATGTGAACAAAATACTGATAAATTGGATGAATTTGAAACAAAAAATGTAATCACATTTCTATGCCCGTCCTGCAATGTGAAGGAGTTAGATGAAAACGGGCTTCTATCACATATTCTAACCCAGAAACACTGCGAAAAGATCCACTTTTTGTACAAAACTGCTTATGTAAAGAAATGTTTCAGCACCGGAAAGGAAATCCTACCTTCGACTGTGTTAAATCCAATGACTTACTACAGAGATGAAAATAAAATTGTATGCTTTGGTGATGGTCTGTACGCTTGCTCCTTATGCTTTGAGAATCTGATTGTAGGGGAGTCGGTGCTCATGCAGCACTGTTCTGAAGAAGAGCATATTAACCGTAGGGAGCGTTTGTCGGATATTATTGGATAGATTATGTAAAAGATGACTGATCTAGGGCCATGGTTTGAACTTGAATATAATGAAGTTTTCTACCTACAAGATACAACATAGCGTTAGATCAGTTTTATCGGTAACAATTTCACATTTTAAGCTTAATTCTATGATGTATTTTTATAAAACTAGTAGGGCACTGCAGTTTCACCCACATAGATGCTGATTCAGTAGTGGCAGACAAAGTAGTTTTCATAGATAACAAACATTATATCAATAGGTTAATAATAAATGTATACTTAGCTACATATTAAGCGAATGATTTTAAGCGAATTTTTATTTAACATTTTAAACTCGCGAATTCTTCCTTTACGAGAATTTTTCTAATTTTTTTTCATAGATAATTATCTTATACAGGAGAAAAGCACTTTGGCCCACCACTCATACAGAAGTGACCATTTTCTTTTAATGTTAATATTCTATTCTTGTATTAGATACCTTTATTCAATACAATTTTTTCGGGCAAAAAATTGAAGTGAATATAAGATTTCTATTACCCTTTTCATTTTTAAAGACTGTTTTTTTTCCACTAACAGAATGGACTGAACTTGACTGATTTTTATTATCATTATTTATTATTTTCTGTCCTTTTTACTGACATTTTTATGTAACTTTTTATTATTTTTCTGCTAAACTATTATATTCTATGGAAAATTATATATTTTATTTTTATTTTTAATCAAAGTTCTATCTTACTATAAGCCCCATAAGGAAACCAAGTTTCAATACCTACTATTATTCTGATTTGCATTTTTAACTCTGACAATAATTTGTGGATTGATTTTAAAATAAAAAGCCTTAGTGCATTATCATTTCATCATGATCATTCATCACACTAGCGGGTTACCGGCGGGATGAGTAAAAACACCAAACACATAATTTTGTCCTAGACCCTTTTTTAGGGTTACGTAGACAACAAGAAACCTTAAAGTTTCGTCATGTCCGTCTGTCTGTCCGTCCGCGGTTTATTTGTACCTACTAAGGTACAGCCAGCATAAAAAAAACGCGAGTTTAACTCGTGCTTGATCGGGTTTTTTTTATAGTATAAGATAGACTTGCATTTGACGTCACCTCACCGGATGGGAAGCATCGATCGACGATGTCGCATGCTTGCCTAAAGGAAACCTATTCATTCACTTGAAGACTCCAAGGTTGCAGTTAAGGGGGAATATCAACGCGGGCAGTGAGTTGGTACGCGAAAAATGAACGCACACCCTAAACGAGTGACGTTTGTTGATATTCTATTCGTTGTCTGGTAGTAAAATGGGCAAGAGGGAACAAGGAACAAATTAACTCCATGATGGTAGCAATCTCCGAAGTAGGATAAACTGCCGGAAAGCCGCGCCGTCGCGTGCACGCCGCGGTCTCGTCCCGCTCGCAAAACGCTAGGGTGATAATCGTAACGCACTTAGACAGTTTATAGTAGAAAAAAACTTAACTCAAAATTATATAAAACGGTTGTGAAAAAAAGTCCAAACGTCAATTACCAAATAACCTCTATTTAAAAAAAAGTTAAAAACAAAATTAAAACAGGGTTCAGTCACTGTATCTGTCCAGTGTCCGTTGTTTTTAGTGATGCTGTTCGATAGTTCACTATCGATAGTTGTGGCAAATCAATAGTATCGATAATATCGATAGTTTTACGCTATTGATAGGGCAAAACTATAGTTCGGCAACACTAATTGTTTTTATTTCAAATATCTCCATTCGTGTACAGATTGTGTTATACGCTAAAATACAGAAACCTATTCCATCCAGCGCTTTGGATTGAAAAAAAAGTGTCTAACAAGCCAGCAATGCTTACCCTCGGTTTCTCGAGATGTTTAACAACCAAAAAGTACTTTCTTACGAAATAGTTTCAGAGATTTTTGGTAAAAGATTCGACTCAGTGAAATTCTATAGATTTTTTTATCGATCGTTAACTTTAATAATTGTTAAAATTAAAGGTCTTTAAATGATTTAATTGTGCCATCTATAAATATTAGAAATGGGCGACTAGTCGGCAGTTTAACCGACTAGTCGGTACCTACCTACCTATTAACAATTATGCAATAAAACGGATATTTATTGAATTAGTAGTACAGTTAGAAGGTGGGTAGTCAGAAAAACGTAAACAAAACACGTCATAGTCTACATACATCATCTAAAATGTCAAAACTTTGCCTCAGCTCCAATCATTTTTTTTTCAACTTTTATTTTTATTTCAACCATATTTTGGAAGTTTCGCTACAGCTCGAAGTGCAAATTTATTCAAAAATACCAACAATCGCCGAGTGATCTTGATTTACCCAAATATCTCTGAATTATAATGATGTGCATTGCCGACTAGTCGGCAATTTTGGCTCGGCTAGTCTGGTGGTCGGCAGAACCCCTAGTCGGCCCATCTCTAATAAATATATGTTGTATCTATTTCATAGAAAAGTGTAACTAGACCCGTAGATTAACCACCGGTAAAGTTCTTTGACTGCTGAAAACACAACGTGTGTTTTTCTACCATGCTCGCCAGCGCGGTAAATAACACATATATTGTGTCCATACGAACCTACGGCACACGAGGCTATTTGTTGTTTTGGGCCTAGCTAGCAGCCAAAGTGCGGTCTATACAAATCCAGAGAAACCGAGGGTAACCAGTACAGTGGCTTGTTAAATTTATAGAGTTAGACTCCTGCAGACGAGAGACGATTTTCAAACAGAACTATAGTTCGACATTCGACACCTTGCTTTTACGCAATTGTAGCCGCGTACATTAGTCATACGACACCTACATTTAAGTACCTACCTAATGAGTTATTGAGTTATGAGCGAGTTTCACGATTTTTAGTCTTTTTATGGTTCGATAGATGTTAGTAACATCGTGCAAGCAAGTTAAAAAATAATTTAAATTGAGATTTTGGCAATTTTGAATGCAAAAACATAATTTAGACATCTCGTTTTTTGATTTTGACACTGTCTCATTGTTAAATAGAAAAATCTCTTGACCGGATGTATGTAATGCATAATTTTAGAGCCTGGCGCTATCTATCGAGCAAATCGGACATTAAAAAAAAACATGAAACTCCCTCATTTTAGATTTAAGATTAGCACAAAAAGATCTCCTCATCAAAATTCAAAAGACTGATTATGTACAGAACATTTTTAACAAACACTATTTTCATTTTACAATGTTTTAGATGCAAAAAATCTGTGATAGCAACAAAAAAACCATTCTCATACATTCAAAGTGTTCCCCCTGGTTTTGTTCGTAGTTAAGTTAGCATAATATAAACTTTTTTTTTACTTTTGTCCGTTAAAATGTTAAAATTGACGGACAAAAGTTCTTCTAGCTATTAATTTATATTGTAAGTCTCGTTAAATACGTACTATTATGAGGTAAATTGAATTAAATTGTATTAAAAATAATTCAAAAAACTCGCAAAAATACCGCACTATAAATGTTTGTTTTTATTAAATTTTTCTTAGCATGGGCATTATTAAGATTTTTTTGTAAATAAAAAAATGTCTACGGTTTCTTACTCATTTTATAAAAGAATATTATTGTAATAAATAGCTCAATTTTGTTATCCAAAAACCAGTTTGGAATGTTGTTAGACAAATATCGAATTATATTATTTAATCAAGTGCAATAGTCAAGCCGACAGCGATTGGTTGTACCAGTCTCGCTTGCTTTTGGCGAATCTTTCACCAAAATTAGGCTACTAAATAACGACCGCGAGGCAGGGAAAAAATAGATCAAGAGACAAATACCATACTAGTCCTGCACCGCAACGTCTTTTAGTTAGACCAGAGCTTCCCAAACTGAAGGTCGTCGCCCCTGGGTGTCGCATGTCGCGTCGTTAGGCGATATCGCCTTATGACGCCTCTGGGAGATTGCCGCGTTAATAAAAGTTTTTGCTGTTATGAATGAGGATTGGAGTCCCTGGTTTTGATTTAAAAAAATAAACGTCGTCTGCGTTACATTTAACAACGTTGATATCAACAACATTTACGATCAAAAATTCTATACAGATTGTTTGTCTGAGTCTGGGTGCTGTGTGGGTCAGAACCCCTTTCCATTCGACGTCACCCACCATCAACATCAATAAGGTCCCGTTTTTACCCTTTGGGGACGGAACCCAAAAAAGGAAGTGCTTGCTTTATTATCACTTTGTTTTATTTTTTTTTCTAAAAACATAAATATGCCTTTGGGAAGTTGCAATAAAACAGCAAAATCCTAAGGGCGTTGCGTTAAAATAAGTTTGGGAAACCATGAATTAGACATTCACTTTTTAAACCAAAATTAGGAACTGAAATCTTCATGAAAGCCAATTCAGGAGCCTTGGTCTTAATTATCTACACGCCCAATAATATATGCGGACAAAAGTGTGCGGTCTGTGTTACCTCTGAAAATACAAACACGCTAAGTAAATTTACTTTTTTATGTTATTTAACAAATAAGCTTTAATATTAACTAAATCTATGTTTATTGGGTATTACGTAGATGTTAATTCACTACTTAGGTATAACTTTACATTTAAGACTGTGCCGCGAAATTATACAAAAAAACTTATGTATCTATCTTTATCTAAAGTATTTTTTTTAAATGAACGGTTGAAATTTATTACAACAAACTAAATTAACTAATACATTATTATAATCAATACACTTATTTATCAGAAAATAATTATTAAATCAATCAAAATTGATAAAAATATATGAAAACAAAAACACTCTTACTCTAACTAAACGCTATTAGCCTTATTATTTAAGAAACGTGAAGTAAGGTCGGAGTAATTTTTCCACTTTTTGTTTCTGTCTGTCAACTTTGAAAGTTCTTGTCACAGAAAAAGACAAAGCATGTTCTAACTACTCCGACCTTACTCCACGTTTATTAATAAGGCTAGTTAAGTATGCGTTTAGGGTGAGATTGTGTTTGTTTCGCATATACCAGGGCACTTATTGTATAACTAACTCATCTTAAAATCGCTTCAGCATTGTAGTTAAAACACAAGCATGTCATTTATTTGCACGAATTATAGTCACAACAGATGATGTAATGGATAAGGTTCAACATAATATACAAGCATTTAACTAATTTAGAACATAATTTAGTTATGGTTAGTCATTTTGAGATTTTAAATCGCTACAAACTAAAAAAGACTAACTCTTAAACGCTGTACGGGTTATCGTGTAAAATACAATTTTCTTTTTCGAAGATTTTTAATGAAGTCTTTCTTTGTTACTAGCGATTTGTATCTCTCAAAATAGTTGATAAGTTATATATTATAACTCGGGCGTTTTATAAGCCTCTTAAATAAGGAAACATAATAAGTAATTGTTCTCAGATACGTCTTAGGTATATAGTTGAGTAGTGTTTTTTAATTAAAAACGAAAAAAAAAGCAACTTAAAATTACCGCCAAAAAACTGAGCAAATTCCAGTGTCATAGAAAAATTAAAATTGAAATTATTATGATTAGTCATGTTTTTTAGTTTGCACGGTATGCGCCCGTTTTGTTTTTTTCTTCTTCTTTCTTCTAACCTAACCTTCTGAAATTTTTCAGTAGGTTAGGTTGGTATACCTACGGAATTTCTAAAAAATTAGCTTACCTACCTACATACAAAAAAGTTTATATCGTGCAAACTTCGGAGGCTAAAATTAAATGTGAATAAATCTGAAAATGTATAAATTTTTCATAAAATTATAAAACCGATCTGTGATTGCTGTAGAAAATGTTTAATAGGAAAAATCCATTGTTAAAATAGTTGTAATTTGTTATGGTACTACGAATTTGTATTTTAATCTGATGAAAAATTATATCTACTTGTTAAAGTGAAAGCGCAGTACTTGGGCGCGAAAGGGCCTATTAAGTGTTTGGTATAGTCGGCGGTAGACATAATGTTTTTTTTTTGCGATGTCTTGTCTCACGATGAAACCATAGTTGGATAGAGGAAACCTGAATAATGATGATGATGATGTCCTAAGATCACCTTTGATTCAATGACAAAAATAAAGCAGGAATACAATGTCTTAGGGTGGCGAATCGCTAGAATAACAATTCGTTGTTCAACTTCATTATTTTACGAAAAACTAGAAAAATACAATCACATTTCGCGCCCATGAACTGCGCTTCCGCGTTAAGTGTTTTGCTTTAAAACTTATTTCTGCATACTTAAAGATATGTGCAATGCTCTTGCAGTCGTGGTTTTGGTCTTATAAAGCGATTGTTACACTACATGATGGCTCCCTTTGTCCACCTACCTTCAGCACACATTGAAAAATAAATGTCGATTCGTACGCGATTTTACTTCGATGTGTGTAAGGGAGCTTGTACGCAGATATAAAAGTTGGTGTAAAGACCGCTTTAGATGCTGCCTGACGACTTCCTCGTCTGCACAGATTTTGAAAATATAAGCTTTTTATTTTAATTATTAGTGTCGAACCAGACGCGCGAACCCGCATCGCACCGTATCTTCAAATGATGTAGTGACGATTATGTATTCTGCGACCGACGCCACAGAATACGCCATAATAGTCGCACATTTTCATTGCTAATGTCAAACTGAAAATACACGGGCGACACTGACACTGCAACTTTAACTATAGAGCCCCCACCTACAGCACACATGCATGATTTTAATATAATGTGTGTTGTAGGTGTGGGTTCTATAGGTGAAGAAGACTTTTTATTAGGAATAATATAAAACAAATAAGATGTAAATGAGATGTAAACTAGTAATTTACGCTGGAAAAATGAACGAAATGTATTTCCGTTTTATTTCATTTCGAATGAATATTTTGAAAAACCTTGTGGTGCCCTGTAAAAGTAAAATCTTAATCCGAATAATACCAATATTAGGGTAGAAAACTAAATTTTTCATAATTTATTTTGGTATTAGGTTTGTATGGAAATGGTAACAGTCGACACGTTCTTAAGTTGCAGTGTCA
The DNA here is from genome assembly GCA_958496205.1 of Idaea biselata. Classification (NCBI taxonomy): domain Eukaryota; kingdom Metazoa; phylum Arthropoda; class Insecta; order Lepidoptera; family Geometridae; genus Idaea; species Idaea biselata. Next base: position 59,432,451 of record OY292394.1, on the reverse strand, counting down.
GTGTCGGCCGTGTATTTTGAGCTTTAGAAGTGCGGGTGGGCCGCCCGGGCGGTGCGGTGCGATCCGGATTCGATTCGATCGTCTGTTGCGGCTATCATAGTTATTAAATATTATATCAAAATTGTATAATTAATTATGTTCTTATTTTATACGTTCGTAGTATCATCATCGGTCATGAAAAGATTCCGCCAAAATCTGTGATTCACATCAGCAAATTGTCGTGTTCATATCATTATATTGAAGCCAATTGTGGGTGCCACCTATTTGTTCATACTAAGTTTATACGCTTAACAGGGTAACGTTTATATTTCATTTAGTTTTTAAATCTAAGCAAGTTTATAGCGATGTCGCGTACCCAAGGCGACACAACATGTTCCCAAAACCAATAGGCGCCTTCGCGCGACATTGCCAGACAGATCCCGCTATGTCGCGAACATCTATTGTTTAGTTACTACACTTCGCTTTACAACACTATCTCTTCTGATGACATCATACGTTCGACGAACTAAACAGATGTGGACGAAGACAAGACATCGAGCGACGTAGTGTGATGTCGCGGGAAGTCGCCTGATATTTCTGGAGTGCGATATTAGTTGTTGACAATAGCAAAGATGACGTCTTAAGTGCTATTGCCCCCGACTATCGGAATGATACAGGGCCTTTCCTCATTTTGTTTTCAAAAATAAATAAGTATTGGTGTCTGGTCTGCCTGGGTGTCTCTTAGAGCTAGCGCCCACGGCAAATTATTTGTCTCCGCATCGAGTACGGATTAGTATGAAAATGCGCGCACGTAGCGACGACGACGCGACAGTAAGGGTAGAAACATACTTATTTGACACGCACTTTATGCGCTATGCATTTGTATGAAATCCTTTGAGTTTGATAACGCTATAAAGCGCTTTTAACGCTTAAGTATGTTCCTACCTTAAGAAGACCGCCAGGCTGGCGACGTAATGCCATGCAAGTGCGCGCATGGCGACAAAAAAGTTGCTAGACAAATAAGTTTCTCGTGGGCGCTAGCATGAAATAAGTCTTTAGCCTGATTTGTCTCACTAACTAAAAACTAAACTAAATCTAAAACAGCTAAACTCTTGGTGGAGGGAAAAGTGCCCAGAATACTGGCTGCATTGCCTCGTTGTATCCAAATACTTATTTTCTGGGCAAAATGCAAGCCAGACTAGTATGCTTACAGAGTTCGAATTCTATCAATATGAAATAGGTATTTGAAAATTGGTCTCCCGCCATTTTGACGCTAATAATTATTTTAAGTCATAGTGTATAGGTACTTGTAGGTACTCGCTAATTATAGTATAGTTTTATATTGTTTGAATCCACCCACATTGGCTCAATATTAACCTTGTACTGTTGTTTGGAAATACTGTTTGGACTGAATAAAATTTTGTATGTTTCGTAAAATGTTTATTTTATTTAAATCTATGTTAAGTATTTTATATTAATAATAAATAATATCAAAAATCACAAAAATGTAAACATTGTATGGTTTGGCTGGATTTGGGCTTTCAATGTAGCTTAGGTACTTTCGATAGCGTGCACTGTCGATGCAGTGTACCATCGATATGGTGGCCTTTCGATGTAGCGTACCATCCATATGGCGTACTTTCTAATAATTTATCCTCAAATCACTACACCGAAGGTCGCTACATCGAAAACGTCCCATCGAAAGGTTACTATAGTGAAAGTACCCAAGCTACATCAAAACCCCGATTCCAGCCAAAGCGAAAAGTATGCTGCACCGAAAGGACATCATATCGATGGTACACTGCACCTAAAGTCACCATACAATAGATTTACATCAAACTACGCTCATTATTTGGTACCTTTGTTCATATTAACAATACAAAGTGGCCGGCCATTCTGACGTCAGGTTGGCCGGACCAGCTTCGATTTCTGGCTATCCACTGTTACATGCTCCACATTATAATTGCCAATAATTTGTACCTATTTGGTACCGAGATTTGAGATCCCGCATTCCTTAGGTTAGGCCCAAACGAAGTAACCAGGCTTGTACTATGGATATTCTACATAAAACAAAAATTGTAAACATAATAAATCACAGAGCAGAGAAATATTAAATACACATAGAAATCACCATGAACCAGAGACAAACATTAATTGCCAGCATAAATACTTGTCTCTGGCAGGAATTGAACCTGCAACCTTCTGCGTCACAGCATGTTAGTCAATACCACACAAGTTATAACCCGAGTGGCGAATTTAGGCCTGTGGGAAGTTTTCAAGAAAATTATGTAGTAGAAGCCTTAATACCTATCTAACTAGAGCTGCCATATACTGCAGGATATTTCCGATTTGGAATCCACACCTGGACAATTTGAACGGAAATATTGTTATTTTCCGAATTTTTGGTGATGTGTGCAGTAAATAAATCAAAATGGCAATTTCATGCAGTGTGTGGCAGCTCTTATAAATGTTTTATCCTCCGTGTAAAGTAGATATAAACATAATGGTGTCGTTTTGTTGTATTTGATAATCAAGCTCGTTGTACAGTTCCCAATCTGCATCGTTTATTAGTACTAGTATGCCTGGCCGGACAGAGTCACCCTGGAAATTAATGTAAAAAATGAATATCTGGACTTAACCTTTGGCGGAACAAAGTCATCTATATTTCAGTTTTTTAATTTCAGACTATGATCTGACGTTTTAGTTCTTTGTGTTAGAAGTTTTTTTCTTCAGGAAGTTGTGCCAAATCATAGTCTACAATTAAAAAACGATGTTTATAGTATAAGTACCTATAAACAAAATAGATTATACCTGTAGGAACAATTCAGGGCGTTCCTTCAACAAATTATCTTTAATCCAGACAAGTAACTCTCTAATGGTCCAATTATTTTTGTTCAAACTCGGTAAATATTTTTGTAGTGATGGTAAGTCTATTTCTCGCTTCTTTATTTTATCGAATAATAATTCGGCGCCGCCTCCGAACTGGAGGTTAATTTTTAAAGACATTTTTATCTGTAATTAATATAAAAAACTAGGTTAACTGAAAATAAATAAAAAAATATTAGATAGCTGGAGTTCTGCAATAAATAACACAGACTACATTTATCCGGATATTCCTGAAGGATCCCAGACTTACACGGGTGAAACCGCTGGGCGCTGGCAGGCGTCTTGTGTTGAGTGAATAACTGTGAAAATTAAAATGTTTTCTTTGATGGCTAGATTTTTTTAGGTTAGTTTATTTACTTACATTCCAAGCCGTTAAAAAGTGAATAGAGTATATAAAAACTTACTAGTGTAGTCTTTCTGATCGTTACTGACTCAATCTAATGAAATGCCCATTAAATAAATTGGGAAAACAGTTTTGTTTACAAATTGATTTCGAGGTTTTTTTTTCTTTTTATATGACAAACGGCTGTCATGTCACAATGCTGTCATTTGCGGTTTTTTAAGAACTCAGATTTTAAGAATGGTTTAGGCGTGCAATCGATTTAGAGTGCGTTTCATCTTTAATTAATTACCTATGCCGTCATGTTGGTAGCAAAACAAAAAAAATGCAAAATACAAAAAAATTAATGTACTACCTTGAATTTAGGGGGATTTGTATATAAAGAATGAATGAACAAATCTTCCTGTATTCAAGGTTTAGGGTATATCACATTCAAGATATTAAGGCAAGACTTTTTAGTTTTGCTTCCAACATGACGGCATAGGTAATTAAAGATGAAACGCACTCTAGTTGGTTTTTAGGGTTCTGTACCCAAGGGGTAAAAACGAGACCCTATTATACTTATTATTATTCTACTGAGACTCCACTGTCAGTTTGTCCGTCTGTCACAAGGGTGGGTGCCCTTCGTGCACGAGTCCCACTCGCACTTGACCGGTTTTCTTTTTATTTCATCAGTTATAGCCACGTGCAATCCCGTTTATCACTCTTGAAGTGGTAGGAGCGAGAGGGCATTAGGGGGGTTTTAGGGGATGATTGGCTACTTGGATCAGCCTATCCTATTGTAAATGGTTTTATAGGCGAAGGCAATACGACCGACGGAAAGTGTTCGGGAGTATTGTCGACTTATTTTTAAGTGTACCTACCTAAAATATAGGTACGTGAAAATCAGCTTGGAGAATTAACGTGACGTAAATATTTTTTTTATGTACCTACCTAGATGACCTGATATCTGGGAATTGGCCGTCGCAGCAGTATAGCAAGTAGGCATGCGTTCTTAGTACTAACACTACTCAATCGACCACATTTCGTTCGTCAGAAAATATGTGATGTCTGCTGGCACTGGGATCTTACTCTATTAGTTCCTGCCCTGTTTACAGGGATTAGACTGGCTCTTTTCGGATAGGTAGGTACCTAGGTACCTGCGATCTATCCATATCTCCATGTGCGCTGTTTCAACTGTGTGAGTTTAATACATAATTAGGTATTCCTCGTAGTACCTAATACCTCTGTCATGTAAAGTTATGTAGTACCCAACCTAATAATAATCATTGTATGTACTTACACATATTATGACATGCCTTGTTGCTTTAATTATTTTGAGCCGGTAAAAAGGGAAAGTGTAAAAATTAAAACGAATTCTTTGTGAGTTTTCTATAATATATTTTTAAGTTACCAATAAAATTAATGTTGTTCTTAAAAATTATAATATATCCTAAATACAGATCAAGGAAAAAATGATCCTTTTATACCAAACGAACGTACTGTCAAGTGTTTCTCAGCGGATCTTTAGTTAAGGTATGCTATGTCCCGCTCTTGAGAGGGATTTACAAAATTATTACTTGGAGGGTGAAATTCTAAGGAACCTGGTACTTAGTCAAACAAACCATTATTTTAAATAAGAAACAAAACTATTTTGAAATAGTTTATCACTGCCGGGTATGGTATCGTTCCGGTTAAATCTGAAAAACAACGCCTCGTATTTTTTCCGTTAATCAATATGAATCACTAAAAGTATCATATTCTATGACAAACGCGTAAAATTAAAATTTAAAAAACTCAGACGTATGTTTATTCTTTCAGTTTTAATTCTTTTAAAAATTAAAGGAATGTTTTCGTTGAGTTCTACTTTAATTTAAAAAACATTAGTAAAATTGGTCGTAGAATGGTAAGATTTCCTCAGAAGATACTCTGTAGCACCCTCAATGAGCGAGATCATTTTATTTTGTCCAATTCCTTTGCCCTGACGTTAAAATGTCACAAAACACCTCGGGGCAGTTCAACTATTACGTAAGCACGACTAAGTGCGGAAGGCGGGAGTTTGCTTAATTTTGGTGACATGAGGGAGTCCGAATGAAGATTACGATAACGGTATTTATTTTTATGTATAATTTATATATATAGATAAGTAGTAAAAATAAATTAATAAACAAAGAAACCAAAAAAACGATAAAAAGGCAAGTAACAATGTTTACGTAAGCATTGGGTTAAGAACTTCGCTTACTTTTCTCTTTATCAGCAAAAGTATTGACTGCAACAAAATCGACTTACGTAAAACTTGAACGTCAAGGTACTAAGGTAAGTATTACTTCGTACGTTTCCATCGTTCGTTAATTGGAATTAAACCTAAATAAATATGCTCCGATCATTTTTACACTACATACATATTTATATGCTTGCATTACCACATTATTTTACATAAGTAGGCACAAGTAAAACATTAAACAATGCTGATTTTCACATTTTTTTTTATTCCTACACCTTTTTTTCCTTTTCCACTATATTAATATGTTATTTTACGTGTACATTATAAATACAGACATCGTTTATTACAGTAATGCATACTGTAGTTTGTATATTTGTTACATATTTTACCTTAAGTATAGTTTTATCAAAATAATGTGGTAAGGAATTAGTTTTCAAGGCAAAATGCATATCTCTATCGCTGTTGAGTTGACCGTGGTAGTTGTAGTACGCCTGGCTGGCGAAGAAGACAAGTTTCAGCCTCGCCATCGACCATTTTGCATATTTCTTATGGAAAAATAATGTGGTAACACTATTACAATAAAAAACGAACCCATTTTAAAAATACACTTGTTAAACTCATTTTTTTTGTACTTTTAAATATTATTTTTCGCAACAGTGTTGCCATAAAAGCGAAGCAACAGAATTCAAAATTCCGATTAACCTACAATTAATTATTATAAATAAAAAAAAACTTAAAAAGAAACTTTACAAAAAGAAGGAGAACTAATTTAAATCTAAATACATCTATATATTTTTTTTCTTATTGCAACATTTCGGTGCGAACACCTGTTTTTTTTCCTCTACATGATATTTTATAAAAAGGCTCAGTCGATTTTACGTGTTCACAAAAAAATATAAGAGAAAAAACTCGACCAAAAAAAGTCATTTTGGAAAAATCGAAAACAAAAGAAAAACAATGGGGTTTTGCAAATAAAACCCGTAAAATGGAATTTTTTCATATCACATTTTGATGATAGTTCAAAATTAATGTAGCTACAACCTCACAAGAATCTTTAAACATAACTAAGGCAAGTAGTCCTATACTGAAAAAACCATCGAGTTCAAATAAAATTGAATATACTAAAAAAAAACAAGTCCATCTATAGCATTGAACTAAGAAACTAGGCTTGTCTTATGGTGGCTAGATAACAAATAGAGAACACTTAATTAAGTATTTATTATAAACACTCAGACCAAAAACAAAAACCTACAAAATGGTACAATGTTTTGTGGCAGTATCCGAACCTGTTATTTTCCGATACTTTAAAACCCGTGTGAGGATGTATAACATCAATAATTATACCATAGACAAAAATTAACTAAAGTTCAAAAGAACCATCGCGTCCACGGTGGTCATCCAGAAAATGTGGTCTAAAACGTAGCACCCTCACTTAGGAGATACTTGTTCGTTCAGGAAACAAAACCTGTTTTTATTTACTTTCTTTATAGCCTTAAAACTAGGCTCCATTTTTGAAAATCATTACTTGATACTGGCTATAATGCATAGGCATGTTAAGCCAAAATTCAAAGAAAACGATTGCAATAATTAAGTTTAACTGGGGGTTTAATAAGATTATTTCCTTTAAATGGATATGGCCAGGTACTTTAGACAATTAGGGTTTTCTTGGTGGTTTATAGATTGCCATCGTGAACGCATCAGTGCGTCTAAAATGGTAGTTTACCAGATTTTGCAAGCAATTCTGCTTTTGTATCACTGTCACAACAACTGTGCATCTGCCATATTTGCCGGCCGCTTTCGAATCTAAATATCAGACCCGTGCGGGCTAGCTGCACAGTTATTGCGACTCGTGCCAAAAAGAAGAATTCGTCGCAGAAGCTGCTAAACGCCATGATCTAATCATAAATCCAAGGCTTTTTAGCCTTCCGTGATACCTCGTAAGGAAACTATTACTTATTTAACTTATCGCCGCCGCGTGATGTAAAATATATAAGTAAATAAATAAATTCTGTGAACATCACACAGCGCCATCTAGCCCCACGGTAAGCTACTAAGCTTGTTATGGTTAAGACAAAAATAATTTATAAAATCCTTTATTCTTTTCTCTCTTGTAAATGTGTGCATATTAAACATACCAAGCACATTTTTTTCAAGCATAAATACCTGTTCTCGCCGGGAATCGAACCCCGAACCTTCTGGGTCGCAGCCGCGGGACGCGTCACAGAGGTTGCAGGTTGATATAAATTAAAACGTTTTATTTTAATCTATAAAAACTGGTAAGCTTAAAAAAAATGTGGCCCTTAAATATTGTATCTGATTTAACAATTTGTAAAATAGTTTCATTACGAGTACAAATCAGTGAAATAAGTAAAAAACAAACTTTCTGTCATCAAAGTTTCAAGTAGCAGTTGTGTACACACATCAGTTACATAACATATAGCAACATTTTTGTCCAAAAAAGTTACAATATTCACAAAAAAATGTGTAACAAAAGTTATAAAACAATATAACTGCTATGTGTACGCATTTTTACAAAAAAAATAATCGTTATGTTAAAAGGTAACTGTAGACGAATCAAGATGGCTGCTGTATGTTGTGATTGATTCATTGTTTCCTGTCCATTTCATCATCGGAGGTCCGGTTCATGTGGTCTGAAAGAGATATTACATTTTATTTAGACATAACCAGTAGCAGATAGTTGGAGAACGTCGCTGGTTCGATTCCCGCCGCGTGTAATCGAACAGGAGGCGGGGCGGATCCATCGGAATAAATTAAAAATTAAGGCCGTCTAAAAAAATACACAATGCCTTAGTGCGTACCTTAAACTAAAAAACTGCTTACGTAATACTTAAACGGCCTATAAGGACCTTACAGGTCGTTCAAGTATTACGTAAGCAGTTTTTTTAATCACTATCCTTCTCCTCCACGTCAGCAAAGTAAACAAAGCTTTTACTCCTCATTGCATTTGCATTTTTCAAGATGTTTGGTTTAAAAATAAATGTTGATTGCAATTTTGGTTTCACAATAATGTGTTTAAACTAAAATCGACAAAATTTTGTTAGCAGCTAGGTGTTTCCCGTACGAAGTGAGGCTCCGTACGGGAACACAGACGCAGATTTCTAAAAGAAAAGATTTTACTGCTCACGTAATCACCATCCAGAATCGTCATCAAAAATAAGCAACGCAAAGAATATACAGTATGTTACGAAATACTTCTTCACGCAAAAACAACTGAACCGATTGCGACGAAACTTGGAATGTAGCTGGAAACCTGGAAAAACATTTTATCCCGATATTCCTGTGGGATCGGGACTTATGTGAGTAAAACTAGTATACTATTATAAGTACACATACCGTGATGCGGCATCTTGGGCACGAGCACGACGTTCCCGTCGGCCGCCTGCTGCAGCGAGTACTGGCTGGACGACAGCGGCCGGCCCTCGGGGTCGCGCAGGTTCTGCAAGCGGGGGAGGGGGTTACTTGGGGGGTGATACACGGTGGGGGGGGGGGGGGACCCAACCATTAGAGTAATTCGACGGCCTCTGCAATGCGTCGCCTTGCAGAATTCGGTTCCCGCCGGATGCAAGATTCTATGCTTAAAAATATGTGTTGCTGGTCTGGGTGTTTTCTATGTATCCTGTGTAATTAATTATGTATGTATTTACAAAAGAAAAGTATAATATGTAGCATATCCGTTGTCTAGTACCCATAATACAAGCCTTGTGCTTAAACATCAGGCCCCAACCTTAGTTTGGGGCTTGATTACGCTGTGCGTATGCCTACCTGACCCAATCTTCTTTAGGACCAAGCATTTTACCCGCCACCGCACGGGTTGAATTCCAAATTCTCTAGATCAATCAGCCGCGTTACGCCAACCGCTGGAAGAGATAAGATTGGTATATACCTGGAAAACATGTCGGTAGAGCTTAGCGAAGCGCTCCTTAGCGCGCTGTCGCTCGGCGAGCAGCGAGTGTCGGTCGCGCTGCGTGGTCTGCTTGCGGTGGCGGACGGTCCGCACCTCGTCCGCCAGCGACGTGATCTGGTCCAGCTTGCGCTTGCGGCAGTTCTGGGCTGCCACCTGGAGGGGACAACGATAAAAACGCGATTTAAAATGTGAGTCGCGAGACGTCTGGCAGATGGGAAGCATCGACTCGCTACGTATATATTTGATCGTACAGGGTGGCGATGTATCGCTACGGTCAGTATCGCCACGACAATAATTAGGTTAATACTCGCCTTGCCTATAGATGTTTCGTATTCAAAACCTCTTGAGTTTCTTATGTCTCATTGGAGGGCGCGTTCCGAAGACATACTAGATTACAGACGATCCAAAACGGTCATGTCTTATTGAATAAATCTATTTTTGAGTTTGTGGTTGACGTAAGTAAATATAGAAAAAGATGATTATAATATTTTGTCATTTTTATTACAGTAGGCGGCAGATTAGTTGAAATAAAAATGCGCAGAAGTCGATTTTTCATAGAAAGCGCATGTAAAATGTCCTGCGCGAATTTTCCCCTTTCACGACAAAACTTTTCAACTTATCTGCCGGTCACTATACTTTATATTCACATTTCAGGCTTTAACATTATTATACTAAGTCATTATTCTTTTTTGGCCATTCAAGTATTACGTAAGCAGTCGTCAGCAGACGTAAAAGTAAGCAAAGTGCTTACGTAAACATTGATGCATGCAATGTTACCTTGCTCTCCCATTGGCGGCGGATGTCTTACCTTGTTCTTCCCGCGGCGGCGGATGTCCCGGATGAGGGACAGCTGCGCCTCGCTGAGGTCGTGCTTGGAGAGCCGCTCGTTGAACTCGTCCATCGGCAGGTTGATGATGTCCTGCACTTCCAGGGGGATGCCTGCGGGACCACACGGCACGTTACATATACATCGTCACATCACACTCGTACCTACATACAGGGTGTCTCAGAAACGAGTGTCAAGCGGAAGTCCAGAGGTAGAGGACCTTAAGGGGTACCCGAATCACCCCCATGTATGTTCCGCGATTTTTAGTTTAGGAGTTTAGTTAATTTTAATTATTTTTTAATTTTAATTTTTTTTTAGCCTTTTTTCTCATTTTTGGGTGATTTCTTCTCAAATGTGGAGCTGAATAATAGGGCCATGTTACCTGTTACAAAAAAAAAGGCGTAACACTAACCAAACTGTTACAAATAAAAAAAGTATTTCATAAAGAGAGCGTAGACAAAACGCTATTTTCGACCAAAGAATTTTTTGACATTGAAACATTGAGAGAAAACCCGCGTCTTATAATCACGTACAATGACCCAATTATTGAAGCTAAGCTAGAAAATGCCCACCTATATCGTTTAATATGAACTCATGACAGTAAATCAGTAGCGATCACATGCGTAATGGCCCTTTCTCTCAAAAGTGCAGGAGTTTTTTTCGGCAATGAGGAGGAACACTAATTTTTTATCCCGGCAGAGGGCGCGAGTCAATAAATCTTAGGTTTGAATTTAGAACTGTCAAACAGGTGTTTTTTACAACTCTCGGCGCCAAATTGGCCATATCGGTCTCAGACCGTAAGAAAAAAAAAACTCGGCGTTTTCATTTGTGGAGGACCATTATCAAAAAAAAAAGATCATCCGACGCCAGCGCCATCTGGTTACAGCTTTGCGTGTGGTACCCCATTGTACCAAATTAACAAAAAACTAGAATAAATGATGTAAAAATTCCATAAGGGTAATTTTCATATATTTCTGTCCGTCTAAAATGTGATAAAATCCATTTAAAAATAATGGAAAAATTAATACATATTTACATGTATATTTATTTTTATTATATTTATATGTACATGAATAAGATAAATAATATTAATTTTTCTCATACTGGGCACAAAGAAGTTTTTTTTTCTATTTAGTAAGTAACGGGGGCAATTGTAATGATGCCAGTTAGTTTATATAATGATCGAAGATGCCAGTGTCAAGTTATTTTTTTTTTCGACATGGCCTTTGGCGATATGTAATGAATGATATAAAGGTAAGGTAAGTAAACAGGGCGGTACATACTCATACCTAGTGCCTTGGCGCGCTTCTCGTCGCGCGAGAGGTGTCCGCTGGCCGACGAGCCGCCGTCGCTGAGGCTGCCGTCTGTAAGCCGCCGCACTGGTTATGTTAACAGAAACATACCGTTATCAAACATATTTAAGAAGTTTTATGCTATATAAAAGAAAAAACATGAAGGAAAAACATCGTGAGGAAACCAACATGTCCTAGGACTCACCACGGTCCGAAGACATGGGATATTCAGTGTTTTCTATGTATCATATGTATGTATTTACAAAAAAAAAGTATAATATGTAGTATATCCGTTGTCTAGTACCCATAGTACAAGCCTAGTGCTTAGTTTGGGGCTAGATTGCGCTGTGTGTTCGTCGTGCAATATTTATTTTATTTTATTTATTTTATATACACTGGAAATATAAATATGAAAATACACATTGGTTTTATTTAAAAGTTTTTCCTATGCACACAGACAATTTTTTTTAATGCTTTTTAAAATGTTGCATCCGACAGGCAGGACCTGATAGGTAATGTTGTGTGAAAGCATTTAAAAAAAAACTAAAACAATACCTTTTTAAGAATTTACCCGTGGCGAGGCTTGAACTCGCGTCTCTGCGTTTACGACGCAGCGTGTTAACCTCACATGAATTCTAAACCGAGTGGCGAATTTAATTTTATTTAACAATATGTGTAAGGCTCATTGTATATGTCTTTTTAAAAATGTAAATGTCTTTTGAAAATGTCCTAGAAGTCATTACGGTCCGAAGGCATGGGAGTTGCGGCAATCCGGAGTAAGATTACATAGCATCATATTGCCTGAGCGAAGGCGCTTGCCCTGCAGTGGGTGAGGTTAGGTTAGGTTAAGTAGCCTGTGTCGGGTGTCCCCAACTGAGTACGGGAATAACTCGTTAGGTTTTTAGTGGGTAGCCCGTGGCGCTTCACGCCCGGAGAGCCCCACATACCTGTTTGACTAAAGGGGAATGCAATTCAATTCATTTTCCTAACATAAAAAAAAGGTTAGGTTAAGTAGACATACCTCGCTTATCCCGCGCGAGGGTTGGCGGCGGGCGGGCGGGCGGCGCGCAGTACGTGTGGTTGTGTCGCACGCGCTCCGGACCGAAGTAGCGGCCCGCCGCCGCCCCGCCCGCCGCCCCGCTCGGCGAGATGTGCGGCGGCTGCTGCTATAACAACAATCACACATTACCATCATGTACAGACATAACTATACTTTGAAATTAACGACATTTTTCGAGTTTTAATCGCGTGGTGTTAATTACTTTTAGCATCGTTAACGCTCAACGTTTCGAGACCTTTATAGGTCCCTTCTTCAGAATGGGGTGTCACACGCAAAGCTGTAAGTAGATGGCGCTGGCATCAGATGATCTTTTTTTTTCGATGATGGTCCTCTCCACCAATGGGAACGCCAAGTTTTTTTTTATTCTTTCGGTCTCAGACCGATATGGTCAATTTGGCGCCGAGAGTTGTGAAAAACAGCTGTTTGACAGTTCTTAATTCAAACCAAAGATCATCCGACTAATGCCCTCTGCCGGGATAAAAAGTTAGTGTTCCTCCTCATTGACTGACGTTGAGCGTTGTAACAATGCTAAAAGTAATAAACGCCACGCGATTAAAACCAAAAAAATCTTTAATTTCAATACAACATCGCGAAAACAGAAGAAAAATCTATGGTATACTTTATCAATTTTAAAGTGTTTCCAAGATTTCATTTCGGCCGGACAGGCACCTGCGGCTCGATTGTATAGCGCGGTGAACTTCTAGAAAGGATGTCAGAATGAAAACTTGAGTTGAGTGGAACGTACCTGAAGCAAGGCGTGGCTAGAGTGCGGCGTGTTGAGATCCAAGGCGGGCTGCAGCAGCGGCGCGTGCGCACCCACCACCTGGTGCCGGGTGCTGAACTCTACAAGTTATCATATATACTTAGCTAATATTATAAAGAGGTAACGTTGGTAACATGTATGTATGTATATTGGGGGTAATCTCCGAAACTACTGGACCGATTTCAAAAATTCTTTCACCATTAGAAAGCTACATTCACCCTGAGTAACATAGGCTACTTTTGATCCCGATATTCTTACGGGATCGGGACATACGCGGGTGAAACCGTACTTAATAAAACGCAAGTGCAACTCACTGACTGACTGATAGACAGATTTTAGGCTAAACGGCTGGGTGTAGAGACTTGAAATTTGGAATATAGGTTCTTTAGGGGTTGAAAGTGAGCACTAAGAACGGATTTTTGGAAATTCCACCCCTAAGGGGGTAAAAATGGGGAAAAACGTTTGTATGTAACTTCGTAACGGCTTGACCTAGAATCTTGAAATTTGACATAGAGATTGATATGGGGTAGTAAGTGAATCTCTAAAAAGTATTTTTCCAAAATTCAACCCCTAAGAGTGTTCAATTGGGGATGAAAGTTTCTATGGGAATAGATTCAAAGAGATTTTGTTACTGTTTTCGGGTGTAAGTACGGGGCTCTCTGATTGGTCGACGTGAAATCCAGTCATAGATTTAGGCTGTAAATGGTGTAATGTTGTGAGGTGAAGTTACCGTTATGCATGTTGTGCATCGGCTCGTGGTGGTAGGTGGTCGGCTCGCACTCGTACTTCACGACGCCGCGCGGCGCCGGCGGCTCCAGCGGCGGCGCCGGGGTTGGCTCCTGGGGAACGATATCACATACAGGGCGGGGCGTTTAGACGCCCACGGACACTTAGGGAGACTTAAACTATAGAACATCTACAGTTGCCTTTTTGCAAAAGGACAAAATAAATATATACTTAATCTATCTTCTATAATAATAATATTATAAAGAGGTAACGTTGGTAACATGTATGTATGTATGTATGTATGTATATTGGGGGTCAATGGGGGTAATCTCCGAAACTACTAGACCGATTTCAAAAATTCTTTCACCATTAGAAAGCTACATTCACCCTGAGTAACATAGGCTACTTTTGATCCCGATATTCCCACGGGATCGGGACTTACGCGGGTGAAACCGCGGGAATCTGCTAGTAAGAAAGAAATAAATAAAAAGTTTATTTAAGTAAATCAGACACATCAGACAATAGTATAAATAAGGAAAACGGGTCGGTTCTTGTTCCACTGCCGTCTTCCTTCTTCTAGATGAGCGTGTTACATCTTAGACCTTCACTTATCATCAGGTGAGATAGTGGTTAAATGCTCACCTATCGTGTGTAAAATAAAAAGTAACTGGTTCCTGGTTAAGGTAATCAGTTTTTTTTAAATCTAAATATACAATTTGTCAGTCAAAATTGGGGTCGCGAGCGACACTATTAGTAATTTTTCACAATCCTTTATAGGCCTATTAATAAACGAGTAAGATCGTAGTACTGAGAACATGCTTTGTCTTTTTCAGTGACAATTAAATTTCAAAGTTATTTCTCAGACAAAAACAAAAAGTGGTAAAACTACTCCGATCTTACTCCACGTTCATTCATAAGGATATTCCAGTTTAGGAGATAGTCCTTAGGGCGGTCTAAATGACTCACCCTGTACAAGAAAACTGCAGAACGTTGCATTGTGTGACGTGTCCATGTCACAACATCCAGTGTGTTTCGAAAACGGTAATACAAGCCGAAAGCCTGAACCCGATCGCAAACCGCCCGGCAGTCATCATCATCATCCTCACGATGTTCCCGGTTGCATCCCTCTCTCAGCCCGGGGTTTCC
The DNA here is from genome assembly GCA_958496205.1 of Idaea biselata. NCBI lineage: Eukaryota > Metazoa > Arthropoda > Insecta > Lepidoptera > Geometridae > Idaea > Idaea biselata. The sequence continues at coordinate 59,417,305 of OY292394.1, read as the reverse complement.
TACTTTTACGTCTTCACTTCGCACGATATTCGGCATCAGCCAGTGTGATAAGAGACTTAATATTCTATTTTAAGTGCTTAAGCCTACACTGGGCTTTCATAGAAATATTTTAAAGAAACAATACTTCTGCAAAAACATAACGCACGATAGACGCAGGGCTGGATTCGAACCCGTATCTTACTCAATCCGGGAGCACGACTTGACCAATTAGTCTACCGGCGTCATTTATGCAGGAGTATTGTTTCTTTAATAAATGATAAAAGACTTACCTGGAAGCATCTTTTCCCGAACATGTGATGTTTCTTTTGCGGTTGGTGTGGGGCGGCGGAACGGTCGCGGTATGCCGCCGCGTCATACGGACGGAACTTGGAACTACGGGAAAATATACAATTTTAAATAAATTCTCTGAACAACACACAGCGCCATCTAGCCCCGTGGTAAGATACTAAGCTTGTGTTACCGTGAATAGACAACGGATCTAATACTTATAGAGGGTTTTCCCAGGAAGGAGTATTAAGCCGAAAGGGGGTTGTTCTAGACGTCAAACAACTTTTGTTCAAAGACTTTTGGAAATTCGATCTTTATCTTCGAAGTTTAAAGTTGTTTCACTGTAAAAAACAGCTGTTTTGGTAAAAAAGGCAATTAATGTTTAGATTGTAGTAGTCTAAACTAAATAAAATGAAACCTTAAGGCCAATGACCTCAAACTTTAAGAAACAGCTGATTCTCATGTTAACTTTAAACTCATTTTTTTTTAAACCACCTCGAATTTCCAAAAGTTGCAGAACAAAAGTTGTTCGCCTTCCGAATTAATATCCCTTTCTGGGGAACGCCCTGTATAGACGACCTCTGTTTGAAAAACCCTTTTTGACGTACGGTACGGTACGGAAACCTAATAACTATATTTACCTATGGAACTCCTGCGCAGAATCGTTGCCATCGCACCATTCCCCGTCCGAGAGTGAAGGCACACGCTCCGACCCCATCGATGACACAGCGCTATCTGACGCCGAGTCTCTTTCCGCTGAAACCGAACCATTTGCTTTATATGTTTAGATACTCCATAAGTCATTCGCTCGGATGATGATGGATGATGAGATACTCCATAAGTCACCGCCCGCGGCGTATGCCTTTCTCCGAGGAGTCCGAAACGTCATAATTTCATCAGCGACGTACTTGATAACAGCCGGGACATTGGGTCCCGACTCTCATCTCTGATCCCAGCGTTTACGGACTAGATCTGTCTAAAACAGATCCCTGACGGTTGCTCCTGGGAGTGGCCTGACGGTCCAGCAGACCCCTATCTGCATACCCAAAGTGGTCATAGTTGGGGACGCTATAACATATATAAATAGGTTTTTGTCGTCCGGGGTCCCATGTCATCTCTGATCTCCGAACCCGAACCAGATCTGTCTATAACTGATCCCGGACGATACTCTTGGAAGTGGCCTGATGGTACAGCGGACCCCGCCTGTAATTCTAATTCTCTAATGTTGGCCGCCAAGTGGGGACGCTATAACATATTAATGGTTCAGTTGTATTTCTGTTGTCATCTCTGATAGCAGTAGTTAGGTCTAAGAAGAGGAGTTAGGGGGAACTGGCAACTTAACACTTAGTGCGGCACAACCACAGACATGCTCGATTTTTTTGGAATGTTGCAGTTACTAATCACGCAACGAGGCATTTTATTAGTTTTTACGGACGTCCGGCAACTGTAGACGCGCGCGGACTGCCAGTTAGCGCCGACTACGGCAACGTTTTGTCAGGGTTTGTCATGTTTTTCTGACACGCAAAGGATATGTTTTCGCGTGGTCTTGTATGTCTGTGGGCACATATACGAAAAGAAGTATATTAAATGACCGACTTACCTGTCATAATCATATGCTGAGATGTAAGGTTGTGTGGTGGGGGGTGATGGGCGCTCGCACCATCCAGCATTCGCATCGTGTACATGCCTGGTGGAAAAACAAAACATTAAACAATCGTTTTCTTCTCATCTGGGCGATGTTCCCGGTTGCGCTCTCAGGAACCCGGGGTCCGCTCCAAATTATTTGAGGTCCTAGAAACCTAGGAGGGAACTCAAGGTTTGCTATAGTCTCCCCCAGATCCCTTAGTCGCCTTTTACGACACCCACGGGAAGAGATGGGGTAACTCTATTCTCTACCGGGGATACACGGTTGAGCCATTAAATAATAGTAATAAAGATATTAGGGGGCTGTTATGGACCCTGCTTTGATGTCACGGTCTTCTAGGTTTAGGTTATTATTAAGCAAAACTTCCATACCGTCAAACTACGCCCTGCGGCTTCACCCGCATAAGCCCTGATCCCGTGGAAATATCAGGATAAAATTTGATTTGAGGATTTGGTTCTTGAGTTTTTCTTTGTACCTAATCTTAATAATTATCGTTGGTTTTGTTTTGTTGGGATCACACGAAAAAAATAATGTTCTGTAACTTAGTCGTGGAATCCTTTAATTGGCTTTCTGTTGTTACTTTAGTTTTGTCTAGTTTTTTAAGGAATAGCTGTTGGATTTCCAAATAAATAAATAAATAAAATATCTCATTTATTTTACTTCCAAGGATTCAAATTTCATCAAAATCGTTTCATTCGTTCCTGAGATTACCGAATCTAATGCGGATCGCACCCTTGACATTAGTAACGACAATCTATGATGTATCTGTGGCGTCGGCCACAGAATACATAACAGTCGGTACATGATTTCACAGTACAGTGCGGTGCGGGTCCGATCGCCTGTCACAGCTATAATAGATCACACCTTTTAACGTTTAAAGAAATTGAACATCATTATGTCAGTGTCAACCGTCGCTTATCGGACCGATAAGGAGTGTTATCACAAAACAAAACCGACTGAATCTTAGCTAACTACATGACATGTTGAAAAATTTTGCAATGTCAGAATAATTACTTCGAGTACGAGTGCTAAGACACTAGTAAATAGATAACAGTATACCAGTCTTAATATCAAGATAAAGATATACGTACGATGCTACATTTAAATAATGCGAAAGATGCCATAACTATGCCCTCAGTTCTGTTTAAACAAATATCGATAACGTTTTTACAATTATTGGTAAGTTTTGATAAATCACTAATAACTTTGAAACCTTTTTTTTAATTATACATACAATTTCCCCCCTCACTTATAAACGCTGATTAACAGCTGCGTTAACTATGTATCGTTTGTCTTTTACTGTGACATGAAGTTTCAAAGTTGACAGACAGAGATAAACTTTATATATCTTAGTCATATCTTAATCATCGTTCATATGTAAGGGGGTAAATTGTTAAACCGATGTCGTAGGGCTTACTTGTAGAATACAGACCCTGACTGGTCCGGCAGTCAATTTGCATAAGTATTATTGGCTTGCCTCGGCAAATCGTCAACGTGTGGATGGGTCACACACAATAATTGAAGTTGTTAAGGCCCAGAAAGCCATATCCAAATACCTAAATAGATTTAATTTGAAACTAAACGTTTTTTGTTGTTTGAATCTAGTGTGATATGCTAGATAACGTATCACTGTCGACTTGATATTATGATAAGGAATATCATTAAAGTGATACGTCACGATGAGTCTTCAGAATAATATTTAAATGTCCTTTTTTGGTTGACAACGAAATCTACACAGATTGAGTGCAGTTGGATGTGACCTACACCAAACCTACGGCGCGCCGTAGGTTTGGTGTAGGTGTAGGTTTGATGTAGGCGGCGACTTGTATGCATTGTACGTACGTAAACTCTGCAAAGCGGTGCAACATATACACCACACAAATAAATAAATTATTAGGAAGATATTCTCTTTTTCTCTCTATCTCTTAATATATCTGTAGGTATATAAAATTCAAGTCCTGACACACAAGTTGATATAGTCAATATCAACGCAGAGACATGAAATCTGGAGAGTGTGTTCTTTGTGGTGTGTACGAATCCACCATGAAAGGGTTTTTGGAGGATCGAGGCTTACGCGGGTGAAACCGCGGGACTCTGCTAGTCAACTACAAAGCTCTACTCGGTAATGGTAATAGTCCCAGAATATTTAGGCAGTGTCGCAGCACCTCTTATGCTTGTCCAAACTGAATTTAGTTCTGGCTAGCTACTAAGTACAATATTTTCTTTTAGTAATTCATCATAAATAATTAAAAATAAGTACAAAATATATTTATTTTTTAATTAAGTATTTCATTTCTGTCTTGATTTGTGTTCTGTCGCTGTGCCTTTTATTTTTTTTATTATTATTTTACAATACCACCCTCTCTAGGTGTCGTAAAAAGTGAATTACCTATTTCTCCAAAATTTGAACACATTTCTAATGGTTTATACGAGGGCTGCTGATAAGTACCCATGTTTACCGACTGAAGGCACCACCGACGCAAAAAAATCAACTGATTAGTATTGTTCTTTTTCCATCATTGCAAATAAAAACGTAATTGATAACTTTCAATAGTTGTAAACACTAAACTACTCGACAAATCTGTTTGAAATGTTGACTGTAATCATTGTAAAGATGGCGCTACATGATTGCATTTTTATTTTGCGTCGGTGGTGCCCTCAGTTGGTAAACACGGGTACTTATCATACAGCCCACGTATTTACGATTTTTGGCTTTATCGTTGAAAGCGATTTGTACAAGACAATCTTGTATTTAGGGTTTTTTACCAAGCGAAAGTAGATCATAATGTTTATACTATCTTAGTACAATGTAATCAAATGATTTAGATTACGTTATCGATAATATTACCGATGACAAACAAAACATACGTCGATTTGTACTTATTTGTTTATGATGAAATATGTTTTAACGACTTATATTGGCGATTTTTTTTTGTTTCGTATGATGGCGTAATAAACTTTACTAATATTATAAATGCGAAAGTAGCTCTGTATGTCTGAACTGTTACTGTATGAATTTTGGAATAGAGATAGATGGGGCTTTGGAGAAGGAAATAGGGTACTTTTGAACCCGAACTTCCCGCTGGATCGGGACTTACGCGGGTAAAACCGCAGGGCGCTAGTACGATGATATATGGATGATTTTATTTATTTTCAAAATAGGTAAATGTACTTTATCAACTTATATCTGTAGTATCAATAGTCGTAGGTAATTAATTGCTTAGACTTTTTGGCGTTTTCTTTCTAAATAGAAATAGTTCTAAACCTATTTGTAATAAGGTCTTTTAAAATTGCAAGTTAAACAATATTGCAAAATGTTATAATTACTTACTCGTATTTATAAGGAGAGAAAATATTGACAATATTTTTGCGAGTTCCCATAATAATGGGAAGCAGAAATCTGGCTGGATTGCAATAATACTCATCTTAAGGAATTTCTTAAATTAAGTATTTATCGCAATGCAGCCAGCATTCTGGCCACTTTTCCCTCCGCCAAGGGCAGAGCTATACATAGCTGGTTTAGACTGAAGTTAATTTTTTAGTTAGGTTTATTTTATTCAGGTTTAGCATTTTTTTTTAATTTAAGTTTTAGTTTACTTTGTAATATTTATTATGTTTTTTAAGTTTGGTTTCAATAATAGAACGCCTTTAATCCCTTTACAGTGATAGTGTTAGAAACAAAGGTAAGGAATGACTCATATCCGGTAAAGATATTTGTCTGTGACGCCATTAGAGATAAGGTATTAATAAATACCATACACTTTAGATAAGTTGCTAAGGAACATATTAAATAAAAAACAATAAATAAATGATTTAATCAACTTTCTTACCATCGTAATATTTGTAATAAGAAAGATATTCGGCCGGATCCGGATATAGAAATGGTGTCCTCAAGTATGGCGGTGGCACACTATAGAAATGGCTCCCGTACATCGCCGGTACGGATGTGATATCCATGTTAAATCGATAAAAATCTTAGCAATCGCTATATATTTTTTATCAATTTTCTTGTCACTAGATTAGCGGTGACTTCGACTGTCAGCCGGCGTGTGTATTTTTGTATTTAGCAATAATATAAAATGTGTATTGATAAAAAAACTGCTTAGCTATCGAAAGATGGACTTTTGTTTCGCTTGTAATGGCCTTATCTCGGATTTCAGAATCGATTCATGAATTCGCCTATCACGTCTGCCTTTTTCACGTCACTTATTATGTATTATGTACAACAATATATGGCTATCTCTACCGTTTTAAAAACGTTAAAATATTAGATGTCCTCAGTATATTGTTTATTAGTTGTTCCTTTTTAAATTGTCAGAAAAGTCTTTGATTATACAATTTTATCAATGTCGTCAATTTTTCGTTTGAAATTCTCAAACTTTTCCACCCTGTCGTCAAGTTTTACGCTTCCAATTCTCAAACTTTTCCACCGCGACGTCGACGTTTTTTTCTTCTACTAGAAACGCCAATGTCAAAACGGTTATCTTCGCGCCCTCAAATTTTCCGTTCGGAAACTTTTCAATGACGTCCGAGTAAATAGTTCGCGAGAGAAGGCAAACAATTATGTTGATTCTATATCAAATAACACATGACTTTCCATTGTCTCTTTTTATCTCCCGACTAAATATAGATTTATTAATATTTACTTCAGCGATCGTAGAATCTCCTGTACTTGAACGACCATAGACAATAGTTGTATCGTTTCAAAACAGCAACTGACACTTTGGTCAGAGAGTCCGAAGTTGTACGTGTTTTTCTCAGAGCACAACAAATCCGACAGAGACAAAAGCCGAATTCGGAATGCACCTTTCTCTTTCTCTCCCGTGTATTCCTCATGTATGGCATATGTAGGCTTTTTTATAACGTTTTTCGAAAAGTTTTTGTCTATTCTTATTGAAGTACCACTGGTTAATGCTCACAAAAACACTGGTAAACGTAAATAACGTATATAAAGTTCAGGATTTGTAATTTAAGTCTTTATTTATACTTTAATCGATCACTAAAATGTCAATTGTTTAACGTTAAATATAGTTCTGTAATAATCAATTGTTTTTTTTTAAATAAAATCTAGACTAGATTTTTGTAACTTTAAAAAAAATATAAGTTAAAATCTTTTAAACAAACCTAATTTGCATCACAAACAGTCTATAGACGTATGAAAAGATTCCCATCGTGGATAAAATTTGTAGTAATTAAAAACCGGAGTACTGAAGTATTAACTGATTTTTGAAAAAACTCAAAGGGATATAAATTTTTAGATTCCAAAGTTAGGTATCGAATAATTTGTTTTATTCTTTTTTAATGTTATTTTGAACTAGGTAGATATTTTTTCACATAAAATTCCTACAGTTAAAACACTCCCAAGTGAAAATAGTTGAAACTATCAAATAACAATGACAGTATTAAAATAGTTACAGCCGAATAAATAGCACAATCAGTTATATCACTTATCTTTGAGAATGTAAACATTACAGTGACTGTGTGATTAACGATAAAACTCTTAGAATAGAACATAATGTCGGAGAATCATAACAATATTATTATAAATATTACACGGGAATATGTACATTGCATCAAATTTCAAAATCGAAAATTTCACTGTAAAAATTTCCGATTTTGTGGTTACCTTCAACTATGTTTGGGATGACATGAAGATGCCATCCAGGTTATTAAACCTACTATTTCGTAATTTCAACTAAATAATAACTGGTTCAATTCATACATATGACTAGCAGTGTCCCTAGTTTTCACCCGCGTAAGTCCTGATCCCGAGGGATTTTCCAAAACTCCATTTTTAGTGAATACCTACACATAACAAAGAACACATTCTCCAAATTTCACAGACATGGTATATCAACACGGAGCCCAAACGGCTCTGTGTTGATATATAGTTCAGTCAATAATTCAGAATGAATTTTATATGTATAGTTTTGAAGATCTTCATTGTTCAGAATGGATTGAAGGAAGCCATCCTGGTTGGATGTGGGCACTATCCTAATTAAAATCTAATATAAAGACGTCTACGTACCCTCATTCATAGCCATGTCCATCAGTTGAAGGTCCTCATCATTCAGGATGGATTGAAGGAAGCCATCCTGATTGGTAGGGGGCACCATCTCGGTAGTGTTCTGTTAACAAAAAAATATGGACTTTAAACCCGTGACCGTGAATCAGAATAGACTTTGGAACACCTTTTTTTTTATATTTCGTTCTGAGACCGATATGGCCAATTTGGAACTGCCAGGGTCAAGTGCTTCTTTATTATTTCTAGGTTTTTATTTTTTCCGTTCATTTGCTCTTACATTTTAATCAGGCGTTAAACATATCTCAATGTTAGTTTTAATATTAAGTGCTTCACTTGCCTTTCATTATTGTAACCATCAAGACCATTATTATTAGATTTTTACTAATTTTAACATCTAGATTTTCTTCTGCACCTAATTATGTTCGTATACACTTATACAGTGCTACCAGTAATCATATCCCAGTATCCTATTCTAATATCCGAGCTTTAGAAGGCACGTTAAGCATTTGGTCCCGGTTGTTATCTCTGATAGCAGACATTAGGTCAACGTTAGAGGCCTTTGGGAAACCTGACAACTCTAACACTAGGTGAGACACACCTTCACACGAAGAGAAGAAGGATGGCGTTATATCTACATTGTATGTAGAGCTAGTAGAGATTGTTTTTTTTTACTTGGTCTTGTACCTGTGGCTATTTGGGAATTATCTAGCAATCACATATTATAATTTCTTATTTAAAAAACGCATAAGTTTCTTGTGCCTTCTTCTCATTGGACGTCGCAAAGTTTACACGCAGATGGCGCTACGACACCTTACTCGGAAAACACGAGGAAGTGATATCTTATTGTCATCTTGCCTGGTATAGGGGCTGTATTTTTGAATCGCATGTGCCATTTCAAGCGATTTGAATAGCTCGATTACTACTGATTTTCGTTTAATGTCGGTATTTTTTTTAGGTGAATCGCACGACCGCAACGATTCGTCTCCATCTCATCTCTCCACTCGCCGCAGGAGTCGAACATCGAACGAAAATCAGTAGAAATCAAGCTATTTCAATTCCCCCGAAGTGAAACGAACGATTCAAAAATAAGGCTCTGGGTCTCCTGGGGTAGTGTTTATCACTCTAGGACTAAACCAGTAGTCGCGGGTTCGAAACTAAATATCTGATTTTTTTTTATAACAATTTACCTATGTTAAGAGGACAGTCTACCTACTCTTTCTCCATACAAACGTAGTCAACTGTTTCCTCCCTGGACATTAGAGCAAATATATTTATGCCATAAAACCTATATCTACCATGACAATGCCCCTACGTTCTGGATTTTTCATTTTCTAATTTAGAATAGAAATAAAATTCAGAATTTTTTAAAAAATCAAAACGTAGGGCCATGATCATGGGTGTGGCATAAACATATTTGTTCTAATATCTGTATCCAGAAAGGAAACAGTCGACTACGTTTGTAAAGTTTGTATGGAGAAAACAGTAGGTAGACTATCATGATAAGACTTTTGATAATAATATTGAAATAATAACCTGATAGTAGAGAGGGTCGTGTTGGTGCGGATGATGTGCCGACTCCACCTTATACGATCCTTCCATCGGAGCCGCCGCACCTATATACAAGACAAACGATTAAAACTATAGGGTACGGGCTCGAATCTCGCCTTGGCTTAAACCGCCTTAAAATTACAAATTATCGTTTATTGTATGGGATACAATAAACGATAATTTGTAATTTTAACGATATCGCAATTCATTTTTACCACTGGCGCCATCTAGTGACATAGTAAATAAATAACATAAAATATTTTCGTTCCAAAACACGTCCGCTTTATTGCGTATTCCACCTAACACCCAGAAAAAATTACATTTATGACTATGAAGTCATATTTCCGCGCAAGTCGCACGAAAGACTTGCACCGTGGAAACGCGCCATTAAACTACGGCAGGGTTCCCAAACTTATTTGCCTACCGCCAACTTTGAGAATAAATTATTTTTAGCGCCTCCCTTTTTTCACTTACTTAAAAAAACCACTATAACTTCACATGAAAATAATTATTGTAAGCTATATTAGCGGAGATCAAACTCTTTCATTTCGAAACGGAGTGACAATAAATAAAATAAAAATCATGTATTTACATGATTCGATAAAACTTGGCAGATATGAGAACTACACGGAGATAAATATCGAATCGAGTCAGTTTCAGCAATTTCTTAATTAATATTAATTCACATGTGTAGTTGAAAATCGAGAGCTCAGTCGGTGTCTCAGAGTCCTCCTAGCTAGATGAAATTACAAATCGCACCCTAAGGCTCAATTTTTAATAATAACGCCCAATTTTTTTTGGGCGTTATCGCCCACTTTGGGAAACCCTGGCCTAAGGTAAGGTTAAATCTAACATACCATACGCGTCTGGATGCTTCTCCGGTATGGGAGCGATCGGTGCATGAGGGGCGTGGTAGTTCGGACCGTACGCGCCTGGCGTCGGGTGACCACTGGAAAAAACAACACAAGCTTAACATTAGTACCGAAAAACAAAATTCCTTCCTGGGAGGCTACCGCGGTTGTTCCGTTGACCCGATGCCGACGCGGTAGTTTGACATCTTTGACACCGCGAATCCATGGCCGTCAGCCGTCGATTTGAAGATTTTCTTTCAAAAATCTCATTTTCATTCATACAATTTGGCGTCGGAATCGGCATGAGTAATCGACGCGTCGATTCGGAATTTTCGCGGTGCGAAATTCGGCTGTCAACTGTCAAATGAATTCGATGCCGGCCGATGCCGACGGAACAACCGCGGTAGCCTCCCTGATCCGACGCATTTCGTATTGCTGTCGGTCACGTCTATAACAATTTTGTTAGTAGCAGTCGGCGACAGCGATGGTACATTACATTACATACCGAAAAATATTGAAAATGGAATTTGATTTGATTTTAGTGAAGATAGGTAAAATATTTCTACTCCGCAACCATAATCTCATTTCCACCCCGTAACCTTATTCCATTTCGGTGACGTTTTGTGACGAATTGTTTAGTCATCATCATCATGATGATGATGACTAAACAATTGGTAATTACAAGATAACAAAACATTAGTTTTGAATTTCAAATCATAGATGCCCTGGATTGAACTAAGATCCGTTCATCTACAAAGTTTTATTAGTGTAAGTAAAATATTGACTGACTAGTTCTACATTGAAAAATTTAGAGCGAAGTTTGTGATTTTATTCTATCGAGTTTTTTCTGTAATCGTGTTTTCACAACATACAGAACCTAGTAAATATCCTCAACTTTAATAAGCATTGTTTTCAAAACTGATGTTTCAAATAAATAAATAAAATAAATAAATAAAATATAAATAAAATAAATTTCTTTATTTCAAGTTACTTAGACTCATACATACATACGAAACATACATTTTGGTTAGCCTATATTATTGAAATTATATTAAAATTAAACCAACCAAATAAATGGAATAGTTAACCGTCCGAGAAAAATCAGTTCTGGCCTACTGCAGAGGCTTAAGGAGTGGAGAAAAGGTTTAGCTTTTTACCTTCGTTGTATGCACAAGCACGCCTCGACTCCTCCGTCAGATAGCTCTCTTAAGCGTTTGTTCCCCCCAGTGGTACGTACCTGATGTTATGGGGGTGCTGGTGGTAATGCTGGTGGTACTGCTCAGGGTTGGGAGGCGGGGGGATGGTCAGCAGAGAGGCCAGGTCCTGCCATCTCTGTTCCACCGACATCGATCGCATCAACGACTGGAATAGACAGAATAAGAATTAATTTTAATAATACGATAGTAATACGATAGTGTGACAGGAAAGCGCTAGCAAATTTCAGATGTGTTAAAGAAGGACGTACGATCCGACGATACAATGGGTATTAGACAACGGATTTACTACATATTTTACTTTTTTTTGTAAACACATACTTACATATAATACACCTAGATATTTTTTTGGCAAAAATACTTGCACTTGGTGGGAATCGAACCCGCAACCGGGCCTTCACCCGACGAGCCACAGAGGCCGTCATACTACTAACTAAAAATAATACTTTTATAACATTTTAGATAGGTACCTACTTTTATTTTAGTATACGGAACCCTAAAAAAGCGTAAACATTAACCTAGTAGGTCTGAGATTCATAAAACACATAATTCTCTCGTATTTTGTGGTAAAACAGTAGAAACCGCTCTTAAGACCGTTACGTCAAATATTTGGCGGGAAAGTCAGCCATGTTTGTTCATTTATTTCACGGGAACATGCGAAAGTATTAGCCAAACGTAGTAACGTAGTAAGCGTGCTCTGCGTTAGACCACTTCGTCGGTTACCCACAGTTGTGATAGTAGTCAAATACAGATTAAACAAGATGTTGTAGCCCTGCAACTTTTTTTTACGATTTTGGTTGTTTGGAATGTTATTTATATTGTGTATTATATTATTGTTATGATGTTTTATATTATTGTTCTGACGTATTAAATTATCTTATTATTATTTATCATAATTCATTATATGTACATAAGCTCTTATATATCTACTGTATAAAACATACATTTATATAAGTACTATTTTATATTCTTTTACATATCACTATATAATATCTGCACGTCTACTATGTATTTTATTTTATTCATCGATCTATTTGAAATAGATCAACAATGATCGACTGAAGGTTTCGGCAGAAAAACAGCGTTTAACCGTGGTCTACCGTGGTTGGGCAAATGCTGAGTCGGGGCCTTTTTGCTGTTGTAACACACATTAACACAACGTACCTATTATATTAAAACTGCCTTTTTATACCCATTTTTTTTTTGTAATTTCTCTGTGTATGTGTGTTGTTATAGCAAATAAATGTCTGTCTATGTCTATGTCTATGTCTTTATTGATTTTTAAATTGTTTTGAATATTGGAAACACAATCTAAGGTTAAATCGGCACATGGCTCGTGCTGTTTACATCAGAGTGAGGTCTTTTAGCATTTAACCGTAGTAGATTAGATTAGTTTTGCTGTATAAAAAGTACTTGCCTACAAATAAATGAATACAATTTTACAGTTATATTTTTTAATGTGACCCAATTCTCATTTAGAATATTTTAACCCTGTGGCTACATTATCGCGATAACGCGAAGATTCGCGTTGTCGCGACACGTGTGGCCGAATAATTCACCCCATCGCGATGTTTTAGTTAGATTATAGCGACGTAGCACGATGTGGCCAAGCACTTCGTCGTAGATCGAAAACAAATTTTCCATCGCGACTACGCAACACGAATCTTCGCGACTCTATGTAACACTAAAGAACATAAGAGTCGCGAAGATTCGTTAGCATTAAAAAACCTTTTAAAACCAAAAAATACAAACTAAATGAAACGTGTAGATATTTGTGACCCATATTTGACAGGTAGGTTAGGTACATGGTTTCTTCCCATCGGTAGGAGCGTTTCCAAACTATGCGATGCAGTGATGCAGTCTAAGGCGGAGCACGCCAGAAGTTGCAACTAAACGAAACCGACTACGCGACCATGGGTAGCCTTAATCTAGTTTTTACATAATTCCTCTACATATTTGAAAGCAAACTCTCGTGGTCTCAAGTCCAACAGACAACCTCTCGGGTATTTGCTTACACTGATCTACGAGTGCTGAATCAATACTGACTATTTCTCTTTATCGATAGTTTAACGGTAGTCATTTCGCTAGATGATACAGTTTTTTTAAAACTTGTATTACATTTTCAAGTGTTGCCGTGTAGCCCCGGCATAGAATAGGGTTACTCATCTCTACCCGTGAGAGTCGTAAAAGGCGACTAAGGGATCTGAGGAAGACTAGCAAACCTTAAGTTCTCCCCGCGCGGTGGCGGATAAACTGCTTGGTCTCTAGGAAATTAAATCTATTTGCAGAAGGCATATGGTCAGTGATGACTTACCTACTGTGCTGACCCCCAAATAAAAAAACAATTCGGGGTTCAGTTTAGCTCCCGAGAGGGATGCAACCGGGCACTGAGCTACACACCAGTAGGTCGAAATTAAGAAAGGTTTTTTTGACTTACAGCCAACGCAATTTTTATTTAAAGTAAGTAGGTACCTAAGATCATAAAATATTTGTCCCAAATACGGGTACGTCCTGCAATATAGTTTTGCAGAACGTTGCACACACCGCATTCAAGCCCCGAACCAAGCAACTAGGCTTGAATTATGGTGACTAGATGGCAGATAACGAATATAATAATATCTACAATATAATAATTTTATTTTTGTAAATAGGTGCAACGCCCAAAAACTAAAAAACAAACATTTAAAAGCACCATAAATACTTGTTCCGCGCAAGAATTGAACCCGTAACCTCCTGCATCACAAACGCGTGTCAACCCACCACGCCAGCAAGGTCTCTAGATCCACTTTCATCGTAACGGTGCAACTGCAGTTAGAGCAAAGAATTTTCACCAATTCAACGCGACGCGCCTCATACAGTACAGTACAAGGCATAAAACATGTCCGCTCTGTGTAAGGCGGTGACTTTCACTTACAAAATCTCTTAAGTTTTTGAATGGATGCCGACGAATGGATCCGTAAGTATACAGGGGAAACCTGAGGGGTGATTTTGTAAAATAGGAGCTGATGTTTCCCGTTTCAAAGCTGTTGCTGATTAGAAAAATCCCAATGAACTCCTCGTCTCTTGGGATTCCTGTAAATCAGCTAGTTGATTCCGAAAAAATGTTGTAAATGTCTTTGGAATGTTGCAAATGTCATTAGGTAGAAATGTTTCGTGTTTTAATTTTGTGTTCCCAATTTGTCAGTTAAAAGGACAGTCTACCTACTCTTTCTCCATACAAACGTAGTCGACTGTTTCCTCCCTGGATCTCTCCCTTAGTCGCCTTTTACGACACCCATGGGAAGATATGGGGTAACCCTAGTCTATGCCGGGGATGGACGGCCTATGCCTGGGGCTACACGGCCCATTCAATTCCATCCAATGAAAGGCAAAAGTTAACCGAAAGTGAACCGTGGTTTATTATTTGGTTGACTAATAAAATAGCGGTACGATCGTCTTTGTATGTCTGTACGTCTCGGTTAACGAGAGCTGGCACGACCACGCATTCACACGCTGTCCTTGCGTAGTGTCTGTGAATAAGCGAGCATAGCGTCGCACTTCATTCACGGACACTACATTCTTAGGAGGATTTAGCGAATAGACAGACAACGCAAACCCAGTTCTCTAATACCTACGCATATATGTTATAGCGTGCCTAGCTATGACCAGCAAGGGTATAAAGAGGGCAACCGTCAGGGACCTGTTATATGCCGATCGTGTCCCCAGATGCTAGAATCGGTTCTCTTAAAGATGAGCTACGTCGTACCCAAAACGGCACTACCAGATTGTCCAGGCAGTTACCGGAGCAATGAAGCCGCTCACCACTCGTTCCTCGGAAGAGGAGCTAACGATAACCTCGCTGGGGCCGGCAGAGAAGCCACCTACCACATATCCATGTTTGGTACCGGAGCTGTTAAAGGCACGCTCACTTCCCGGCATGAATCCACATGCCAACCATAGATCATAAAACAGACAGACAGACGCAAAAAATACTTGGTAAAAATAAGGGATACTTTTGGCAAAGATGTTGGGAGGCCCAAAGACGCGAGTTCAATCCTCGCCGCGTGTGAACTTTTGAAGATGTATGTTTCCTTTAAAATATTTCAACTAACTACGCAATATAAAATTGCGTACCTAACCACTTACCTGACACACATGCAAAGAGTCAGGTCCATTCACCACAGATTAAAAAAACAACAAACGAAAATTTAACAAAAAAAAAGGAAATAACAAGCAGCGAACAAATTGGTGTCTTTTTGTCACAAAATTACCCGTTTCTCCCCCATGTTTAGTTAGACTATTATGAAATTATTGTACTGGCAACCTTGGCATGGGAAGGACGTACGAAATCCAATCTTAATAAGATACAATTAAAGTAGATAATAGTTCGCAATTACTGGGGTTATTTATTAATTTTGATTTCCGTGTATTTGTTGGGCAAAGGTCGGGTTTTTGCGTTTTTTTTTTTCGATTTTGTTTTGGTTCGAGTACTTGTTTGTAGATGGCATCATGATCGAAATTAAAAATATATTTAAAAAAAAACTATATAATACACAATGCTACAATAAGTCACAAACGTAACTACAGGTATATTACGAGTATAGGACCGCGTTGGCCGCGCTACATCAAAGACGATAATCGTCACTTACTTATTGTCTGAACTGCTTAAGATGAGGAATTGAATTGAATTGAATTTGTATGTCAATATATGTCAGTAACTAGCAGTGCTCGCGACTTCGTCCGCCTAATTTTTTTGACAATATAATATAGCCTTCCTCAACAAATGGACTATCCAACACTCAAATAATTTTTCAAATCGGACCGGGCGCCGGCGGCGGTTCCTGAGATTAGCGCGCGCGTTGAAACAAACCAACAAACTCTTCATCTTTATAATAAATAATAGAAGAAGATTACAAAACCTACAGACACCACATTTTGGTATTTCATTTTTCTGTCTTTTGCCTTAATTTTAGTAGTTTTGTTTACACGTTTACTTTTACAACACAAAAAATAATTTTTAAAACTACTCATTTAAAACGGAGGATTTCATTTTACAACGAAACGGGATATATTTGAACATTGTTTTTTCCTGTATTAATTAGTAGCAATCTGCACTTCATATTGGTAATAACAGTTTTACCTAATTAGCAATATAATTAATATTAAACAAAAAATACTGTTTTGGCGCTACGACGACGACACATCGCCACTCAAATTAGCTAGAGCCCGGTTATGAATTTTGAGTTTTATCAATACTTCACCTTAAGAGGACAGTCTACCTACTCTTTCTCCATACAAACGTAGTCGGCTGTTTCCTCCCTGGATAAAGACATTAGAGAAAATATGTTTTTGCCATTAAACATTTATCTGCCATGACCATACCCTTACGTTTTTTTTTTCTTTCATTTTCTAGTTAGAATAGAAATTAAATTTAGAAAAAATAGAAAATGAATAAAATCAATACGCAGGGCATGGTCATGGCTGATATAGGACTTACGGCATAAACATATTTTTTCTAATATTTTTATCCAGGGAGGAAACAGTCGACTGCGTTTGTTAAGTTTGTATGGAGAAAAGAGTAGGTAGACAGACTGTCCCCTTAACGGCCGAATACAGAATCGCTACTTAAAATTTGAGTTCCACTTAATCAAATAAGCAGCACTCAATCTCAAAAATTCTCATATATCTGGCCAATTATTTAAGTACCCTTAAAATTTTAAGTGGCGTGTTTGTATTCGGCTGTAAGTTTATCAATACTTTACCTTAAACCTTATTTCGAAACTATCTTTTATTAATCACAGGACAATCACTATCACCACGACACGAGTCGAACCCGCAACCAAAAATCCATAATTATCGTACATGTGACATAAGGAGTATTTAAGAGTCCGCTAGACCACGTGCGTGCAATTAAGGCGGGGGACACACAGATCGCATGCAGTAAATTACATACGAGCAGTAGGTAATCTTGTGACACCTTGAAATATGACCAAGGTCGCAACAGACACTATACATAAACATCTGTCTACGAAGATGGGTGCTGTGATGCGTCCTATTAAATTATGGATTGCAAGCAGTGCCCGCGACTTCGTCCGCCTAAATTTTATGATAATATAATATAGGCTTATAGTCTTCCTCAATAAATGGACTATACAACACAGACAGAATTTTTCAAATCGGACTAGCAGTTCCTGAGATTAGTGCGTTCATGTTTGTTTGAACGCGCTCTTCTCTTCAGCTTTATAAAAACGGGACCCTATTATTTAGACTCCGTTGTCCGTTTGTCCGCCCGTGTGTCACCGGGCTGTATCTCATGAACTGTGATAGCTAGACAGTTGAAATTTTCACAGATGATATATTTCTGAAGCCGCTATAACAACAAAACAAACAAACAAACAATTTTTGAGGGGCTCTCAAACAACAAACGTGACTTTTTAAATATAAACGCAATGTTTAAGAGCGGTGTTGGTCTAGTGGTAGATACCCCGGCTTTCATTCTGAGAGTCGTGGGTTCGAATCCAGACCGACCGCGCACCAATGTCTTTTTCTTTAAGAAAAAGGTATGTGCGCTATAACGTCGCTCTTACGGTGAAGGGAAAACATCGTGAGGAAACCAACATGTCCTAGGACTCACCACGGTCCGAAGACATGGATATTCAGTGTTTTCTATGTATCATATCTACTATATAAAAATAAGTCGGGTTTTCCTTCCTGACGCTATAACTCCAGAACGCACGAACCGATTTCCACGGTTTTGCATTCGTTGGAAAGGTCTCGGGTTCCGTGAGGTTTATAGCAAAGAAAATTCAGGAAAAATTTAATTATCTATAATTTATAAGGCAAAACAACGTTTGCCGGGTCAGCTAGTGTATTTATAAAAAAAAAAGTATAAAATGTAGTATATATCCGTTGTCTAGTACCCATAGCACAAGCCTAGTGCTTAGTTTGGGGCTAGATTGCGTTGTGTGTAACGTCGTGCAATATTTATTTATTTATTTAATGTTACCGTGATTTATTTTATTTTTACCACTAGCGCCATCTAGTGATAGACTGGTGTCAGTGGTAAAGTAAATGTTCGCGTTGCGTTCACGGATTGGTTGGTCCAGTGTTTATTTTAGGGTTTCGTACCCAATTGTGATAGTGGTACGGAACCCTTCGTGCTTGGTTTTTTATTAATGTTTTCACACAAAACATAAACCTCCACAGATAATCCAACTAAATTTTATAACTAACTAAATTAGATTAGATACAGACTTCAAACTCAATTGGAGATTAATGAGGAATGAACATCTCATGCCATTTTCCATCTTGAAGTAAGCTAATTTCTTATTAGTTCATTAGAGAAAAACCCAACTAGTTGATTAGGTTTTAGACCCCTACTTTACTGACATATAATTACGTGCGAGTTAAGTGCTCTTAAGAGGAAAGTCTACCTACTCTTTCTCCATAGAAACGTAGTCGACTGTTTCCTCCCTGGATAACGACATTAGAGCAAATATGTTTATGCCATATAACCTATATTATATCTGCCATTACCACGTTTCTTTTTTCATTTTCTAATTAGAATAGAAATGAAAAAAAAATCGTACATGAAAAAATAAAAACGTATGGCATGGCCAATATAGGATTTACGGCACAAACATCTTTTTTCTCAAGTATTTATCCAGGGAGGAAACAGTTGCCTACATTTGTAAAGTTTGTATGGAGAAAAGAGTAGGTAGTTAGTTAATATTTTAAATGTGTCTGAATATTTTGTTTCTTGCAAGGAGAAGAGCAGCGGACTCCAATGCGCAATGCGGCCAGCGGTTAAAGTAGGCATAGCTTTCATTTCTCAAAATTACCCTCTTTCTTTAATTAGTCCTTAAAAATAGTTTTATAACATCTAAAAAATATCTCTCTGGTATCCATAATGTATGAATTTACAAAAGAAAAAAATAAATGTGCTCGTAAATCTGTTGTCTAGTCACCGCAACACAAGCTTAGTAGCTTACCACGGGGTAGATGGCGCTGTGTAGGAACTATTTATTTATTTATGACAGCGTGTATTTCTTTATCTAATGCTTAAGTTACAACATGTGGAAGTCTTTTAAGGATTTCGTAGTTAACAAGAAACTCTACATTTTTTAGTTTAATATTTATAAAAATAACATATTATTTTTTACCTGATATTCATGAAAATCCATATCTATAAACACTAACATAAATAAACTCTAAAAACTAACTATTGCACTGTCCACTTAAAATTACGAAAAAAAATAGAGAAAAATAACTTAAAAAAATATTGCACAATTTTCAGGTACTGGCCGGTTTCAGAGACGTAAATCACATTCTTATATTTCAGTCCGTCATTTTTGACAGCGCGCGTTTTCTGCGCGCACGCATGGCGCGCGGCTTGCTTGGGTACAAGTTCTTTACTGGTCAGCTAAAGCTATGTCTCACTTAACTGTGAGGTCCGTTAAAAAACTAATAAGAAATTTAACGGTCTGTCTTGACAGCTCGTTTGTGCGATTTGGCGTGTATGTGTGCTATATGCAGGTGGCTTCGAGTGTTTGAGGACGATTGATATGGTTTACATTTTGAAGTTGGTATTTAAAAGAATTCGTTTTTATTTCAAAATTCAATGCTTCCTGCGGAACTTGAACTTGCGAATTCTCCTGTTGGTATTAATTTGTCTAAGTAGGTAATCTGGTTTCCTTAATAAAGGTTCCTCAATAAAGTTATAAATATTATTATCCTTTATCTATCTAATATATAAAATTTCCATGTCACAGTGTTAGTTACCGTACTCCTCCGAAACGGCTTGACCAATTTTTATGAAATTTTATATTCGTATTCAGTAGGTCTGAGAATCGGCTACTATCTATAATTTATAAGGCAAAACAACGTTTGCCGGGTCAGCTAGTCTAATATATAAAATTTCCATGTCACAGTGTTAGTTACCGTACTCCTCCGAAACGGCTTCACCGATCTCCACCAAACTCCACATGCGTATTCAGTAGGTCTGAGAATCGGCTACTATCTTCAATTTATAAAGCTTTTGCTTTATAAATTATAGATAGTAGCCGCAACGTTTGCCGGGTCAGCTAGTAAAGTTATAAATGTGTCGCACATCACCAAGCCATTTTACTAAAGCAACCCAGGGCGGCAAAAAGGTGGCTTAGCAGATTCTGCGTTTTGACAAACTTATAATAACCGTGCACCAGATGGCCTATTCGCGTAACAAAATTATCCAAAACATCATTACCCAATACAATATCATTGTTGTCAATCTTTAATTTCAAATTTGATTAAACATCGGGAAAATTTTCTTTGGAGAATACCGTGTTCCATATATTTTTGAGTTAAAAAAGTTGTGATTGCAGTCCAGTTGCAAGTTATAGATTCATTTTAAGTGATTATTTGCAATCGCAATGATGTTAACATGAAATTTTGGACGATTCTATACAAGAATATCCTCCCTTGCCCGCACGGATCTGATAAGTAGATTGAAATGAGATCTGATCGATGCCTTTGAAACTATATCAAAATGTAGGAAATAATGTCACCTGTACACAAAATTATTTCATTTTTTTTTTAGAACATCATTCAATAATAACTTAAAAAAAAAACAAATCAATAATTATTATTGATGTGCGTATGTATCCCGACTGGTAATAGGTTTACCAACTTATCTACTTCCTCTACCTTCAACATGAATAAATAAATAAATTCTGTGAACATCACACAACGCCATCTAGCCCCATATTTTTCTTTTGTAAATACATACTTATACGACTTCAACTTCACAATTTTAAAGAACTGTTTTACTGAATTCGATATAGGTAATATGATAATATGAACTGTGGCAAAATTCATAAAGTTCAGTTGGGCTACAAAAGTCGAGGCCCACTGTAGTTTTAAATTGTCATATTTTCCCGATTCTGTTATTAGAATTGTCAAACTTTTCTTTTCAATTGCAAAATGCGCTGAATAAGAAACTATAGATTGCAACTAAACTGCCATCAAAACTTCACTGACTCTATAATGTTTGAAAAACGACATTAGGTGGTACCTACTCCAAAAAAAATGTATCGATAAAATGTGAAATGTTACTTGACAAATCATTTCAAAATTCAAAATTAATTTATTCAGTGGGAGCAATGTATACAAATAATTGCTCATTTTGAAACTTCGACTTAAGATTATTTTAGTGTGGTTTCGGAACGCGCCCACATATGAGAAGAAAGAATTGGAATTTACTTACGACAAACGTCATAAATTAAATTGAATGTTGACTAAAATGATATTAAAATAAAACTTTAGACAGTTTTGAAACGCGAATTACCCTTACTTATTGCTTACGAACAAGGCAGAACTTTAAAATTAAAAATACTTCAAACCAAGCAGGACATTAAGGGGAAAGTCTAGCTACTCTGTTCTCCATACAAACTTTACAAACGTAGTCGACTGTTTCCTCCCTGGATAACGACATTAGAGCAAAAATGTTTATGCCATAAAATCTACATCAGCCATGACCATGTATGCCCCTACGTTTTGAATTTCTTCGCATTCAAATTTTTCAAATTTTTATAGGCTTCTATTCTAATTAGAAAATTTAAAAAAACATAACCTAGGTACGTCGGGGCTTGGTCATGGAAGATATAGGTTTTATAGCATAAACATATTAGCTCTAATGTCTTTATCCAGGGAAGAAACAGTCGAATACGTTTGTATAAAGAAAAAGTAGGTAAACTTTTCTCTTAAAGTCCATATTTAACTCGAATTATTCTAACGAAGCGACTGAAAAAGTGTCCGGTGAGCCCTCACTTCTGAAAGCTGGTGTACCTACTGCCGCCCGCGCCGTCCCCGCATGTATGTATGTATACGTAACGGCACTTAGAGAACTTTCTAAGGCGCGACGCAAAGCTCGTAATTATGTACGAAAATGGATTATTGATCAGTTTTACAGTTAACCATATATAATGGACTGATGCACAAATGTATTGACCACTAGCTATGCCCCGTGGTTTCACCCGCGTCCCGATCCCGTATCTGCAAGTACCTATATCTTGGTAAAAGGTATGTGTATTTATTGCGACGACCTCTGTATTATTTTCGTTGTTTAGTTACCATAATACAAGCTTTGTAGCTTACCGTGGAGCTGGATGGCGCTGTGATCAATCACTGACATTATTCATTTAATAATTGGTTCAGTAGTTTTTGCGTGAAGAAGTAAAATATCCAGTTATGTATAACTGCGAACCTTAAGAGGCTCATCCGAAGGAGCCACTATAATAAAAAATACTAAAAATAAGTATTTAATGGGGGCTCCCATATAACAAACTTGAATTATTAAAGTTAGCCGTAACGTTACCGCGATTTATTTTTACCACTGGCGCCACCTAGTGATAAACTGGCGTCAGTGTCAGTCAGTAGCGATATTTCCTTCGTGAGCGAGTCTCGGTATTTTATATCCCGTTATTCTCACGGAACGGGAGCTACGCGGGTGCAACTGCAAAGTTTTTGCAACTTACTTATATATCATGTTAAATTTCAATATATTTTTCTTTCACTAAAACCTAACTTTCTTTTCAAAAACATTTTTTAAACCGAAAACGCAGAGCTTTCTAATAACATAATAAGATCCCGTCAGATAGATCATTTCTAAAGTGCAAATGATCCATGGATCATTACGTTCGATAGTGCCGCGCTTTTTGCGCGTGCGCATCTAATATTGACATGTACCTATTGCTTGTTCCGTTACCTTGTTAGACGACTAGTACTAGTCGAACCGGCGCACTTCGTATCGACATCGGTCATATCGATAGAAAAAACTTGATACGGGCACGATGACACGCCCCCGCAGTTACAATAAAGTTTATAGGAAAAACTATAAGGGCTGAGCAGTTTTTTTTAATTTACAAGTAATTGTACAAAATAAGAAGTAAAATTTCAAACGAATTCCTTTGAAAATTACTTTTTCTAAATTGCAATCACTACACTGCGCGTGGCCCGACAAGGCACGCACTTGCCTATTTATTTTTCCAAATTTTATATTTAGGTACCTACTAATATTATAAAGAGGTAACGTTGGTAACATGTATGTTTGTTTGTACGTATGTATATTGGGGGTAATCTCCGAAACTACTTAACAATAGAAAATTACATTATCAGGGACTTACATAGGCTACTTTTGATCCCGAAAGATTATTATAAATATTATAAGATATCTCGGGATCGGGATATCTTATAATATTGAAATTGATTATTTTCTTAAAACAAAGATACCTACCTATATTACTAACTAGCTGACCCGACAGACGTTGTCCTGTCGTTTAGTATAAAAAAATAAAATTCATCAAAATCGGTTTAGCATTTTTCCTTTCATAAGAACCTTCTCCTGACAATAGCAAACACAACAAAAAAAGAATTATCGAAATCGGTCCAGCCGTTCAAGCGTGATGTCGTGACAACGGAAAACGTTTCATTTTTATATATATAGATAGATATCATAACTAAGTAGATAATCTAAGTGAGGCATAGTTTTGAAAATTCCGTTTCTTTCTTCTTTTCTTTATAAGCACATGATAGGTATCTTTCGAGTCGACTTTCTTACAGGAAATAATATAGTCGTTAACGAAATGAAGCGGTCAAGTAAGTAGAAATCATTGGTTTAATTCAACAAATTGTATGACATTAGTAGGTGATTTCATTCGGACCTGGTAAGGCAACTGTTAATTTTCAAAAACGTATTGTCCGCCAAAATCTACAGCGGAAGTTGTTAAACGCGAAACGTAGACCAAAATTCAAAGCTTATTCTGCGATTAATTCAGTCTAGTATACAACAGAGCAGAGTCTACACGATGCTGTGGGAATATCGGGATCAAAAGTAGCCTATGTTACGCTTTCTTATGGCGAAAGTGTTTTTCAAATCCGTCCAGTAGTTTCGGAGCCAATTAGTTACATACAAAAAATAAAATAAATCTTTCATCTTTATAATATTAGTCTAAATAGCAGAGTCCCGCGGTTTCACCCGCGTAAGTCCCGATCCTGAGGGTTTTTCCAATAACCCTTTCTTAGTGGATACATACCACAAAGAACACTCTCCGAATTTCATGTCCCTAGGACCAGCGGTTTGTACCGCCAAAAACATATTTCTACTTTTTAACATTATCCGATATACTGTTTTTTTTTCGTGTAGGCAGTAATTACCTCATAGAGAATTACGCTTAACCTTTTCCTATTTTTCAGTTGTAAAATAAAGTATTATATTTTTCTTAATTGCAACAGCAGTTTTTTTGATTTTTGGAAGACTTGCAGCAGACCTACCGCGCAAGTTCAAGTCGACATCGACTTGCGGGCTCAAGAAACGCGCGCAAAGGAATGATGTTTGCCCGAGATTTTTGACAAATAACAGCCTTATCTTGGAAGCCGATACATCAATTTGTAAACGTACAATCAACCAGCCCTACTATAACGTGTACCCGTTATGTTACCATAATATAAGCCTAGTCATGACAACCTACCTAAATCTAAAATTTCCCATTGCTTCACCTTATAATACATAGTATATTTATTAAACCTCAAAATTGTATACAAATAATGTACTTACTTACAATAACCAGTAGCCAATACATTGACCGTTAATCGATTAACTTTAACAACAGTTTACATTTATTTCACAATAAAAACTAATACAAAAGACACATAATTTTTAAACTGTTCATATGTACATACATAATTATTTACAAATAAATTATAAATACGTGTGGCAGACGAAAGTTTTCAAATTGTTACTTACCAGACGATGTTGCAGCTACCGTGCGGATGTAAAGTTCGATAACTTGACGAAGTGACTAGTATGAATTGATAATTTAAACCCACGCGGTTCCTTTTCTAAAACTTATAATTTACTTTTCAGAAACGTAGTGTACAGAAATAAAAACTAAAATAGGTGTTAAGGTATTTGTAAGTAAACAATTAGCCATGTGACAGGAGTATAGTCCAAAACTTGGCCTTTCCTAGGTACGGCAGGAGGGTGCGGAATTGTTGTCAGCGGCGCACAGACGAACAAACGTTTTGGTCGGCCGCATTCGCTCGCACAACCAGATATTCTCCTAATACTTGATTTGTTTCTCGAAAACTATTTCATTTCAACCTATTTGTTAATCTAGCTCTCCAGCTACCTGCATACCAAGTTTCATTGCAATCGATTTAGTAATTACTGCGTGATTGACAGAAATATTACAATTAATACATATATACCAATTTTATGAATATATCATATCAAACTACAGGCCCTACACCTAAACTACACAAGAATGAATTCTTGTTTCACTACATTTTTAAAGAGTCATAATCTTATATGCAACCTAGTCACTTTAATAAAACCCGACACTTGATAACTCTAACTACAACACTACGATGAATAGATGCATGATTGCTGACCTCAGAGATCTATGAGATCGCGATCTATAGATCATGGATCGATAATAAGGATCCGTAGAAAGGGGGTTACCTTTTGTGTGTCCGCCGAAGAAAGTTTCGATTTGTGATTTGAAGCTTTCTTCAAAAGTTAAGTATGTTCTATCTATTACATTAATATGTAATTATCTTCAAAATATAGTATAAAAGAATTCGGTTTCCGATCGATTTTGATGCGGTTTTCAATACCTATCATTTAGTATTTTTCTTCTGGAAGGTTGTGAACCTTTGCGAAGTTCAGTGTCGAAACTTTCACAGAAATCTTTGATGGCGTTTCCACACTAAAAGAATAGTTCCATAAACTGAATTAGATAGATTACAGACTTGTACGTTTTATAAATGCAGTCAGCTTGATAATTTGAAATAACACTATTAATTTTTCTTCTGTTTTCGCGATGTGCGATTTTAGAGACCTTTACAGGTTTCAATTCTGAAGAAGAGACCTGAAAAGGTCTCGAAACGATGAGTGATGGAAACAATGCTAAAAGTAATAAACACCAAGCGATTTAAACCGAAAGATGAGTTTAATTTCAAAAACAAAACTAAGGTCATGTTTCACGCAATTCAGAAATATTTTTATTTTTTAAAGTAATTTTGGTATTTAGGTAGATAACTTGAGTTGAATGAATTCGATCCCTTACGCAGCGTACTACGTGGACGATTGGATGCGAACGCGATTGCGAAGCGATCCGATCCGGTGCGGTGCGGAAACAACAAACAGTCGATAGCTATTGAAGTGTCCTACGTGACCAAACGCACGTAAAGTGCGATGCGGCGCGATTCTCGACTGTTCCTTGTTTCTGCGCCCGATCGCCCACGTAGGACGCTGCGTTAGACATCTACCTATACATTTAGAATTTGGAAAATGATACCTACACAGTAAAATTATTAAAATTTGTGGGTTTGTATAATTTGTAAAATTGCTAAACCAATTGTGATGTTAATTACTGTAGAACAATGAAATAACGGGCGTTTAAATTTCGGAGAAAGTCTTCTTTTTCAAAGCCACTAATAATGTAAATGTATAAGGTACCAGGTAGTGAGTCAGTACCTACGAGTACCATTTGGGCTTGTTTAAAAAAAAACGGACCCCCTGATTACCTAACGATGTTGCTAACGAATTTCGATTGAAACAATTGAAATTGTTGATTACACATCATTCAGTCGCGGATAAATTGTCATTGCAATGAAAACTAGCGACTATATCTGGCACATTGTATCGCAAAAACCAACAATTTCAATTTTTTTTAATCGAAATATGTTAGCAACAGAATTACGTAATCAGCTAGTCGCTTTAAATTCATATAGCTGAATAGATTGTTTTTCTTTCTTAATAACGAGCTGGGCGCATTAACAAAACCTTTGTATCTCAATCATTAATTCAATCAAACCCGAAAAAGAGAATTGAAACAATGCTAAAAGAAATAAACACCTCGCGATTAAAAACATCGCAAAAACAGAAGAGACAATTACAGTAAAAATTTGAATTATTTACAAATATTTATACTTCTTTTTAATCCAAAAAAAAATTGAATGTTGTGTGAAAATATTCTTATTTCTTTTCTTTTCCTATACTTACTTACATTTTGAGGATATTTGCAGGCAAAATGAAAACTTTCTTAAGCTTACTAAGTAGGTAATAGTGTAGTTATTTCATGGTACAATATTTGTATTGAATTAGTCATTTGTTACGTTCATCGCAGGTGGGCCACTGTCACCTGTCCGAATGTCCAAATATATCATTTGTCAATCCGTCTGTGGTACCCTCTACCGACTTTGAAAATTATTATTAATTAATTTATATTGATAATGTTTTTTTTGTAAGCTGCTACTTCAAATAACTATACGATACTTGACGACCTCTATGGTGCGTCGTGTGAAAGCCCGACTGCAATGCCGAAGTTTGCGGGTTCGATTCCTACCGGGTGCAATAGAATTTATGCTTAAAAATAAATATTTCATTCTGGTCTGGTGTTTTCTATGTACTTATACGTATTTAGTAAGTAGTGTATCCGTTGTCTAGTACCCATAGTACAAGCCTAGTGCTTAGTTTAGGGCGTTCGTTGGTAGATTACGCGTGTATTTATCTTCTGACTCAACTACATATCAACGCACAGCCAAACCCGTTTGGCCAAACATGTTTGGCAATTGTGGTCTTTGTGAAATGTACTGTACTTTTTTATAAAAAACTTCTACTGGATCGGAAATTACGGGAGTAAAACCGCAGGACACGGCTTACTTAGTTTAAAAAACCTTCCAAGTGCGAGTCGGACTCGCGCACGAAGGGTTCCGTACCAAAATCACAATTGGGTACAGAACCCTAAAATGAACCAATCCGTGAACGCAACGCGAACATTAAAATTTATTTTACTACTGGGCCAGTCTATTACTGCATCACTAGATGGCGCCAGTGGTAAAAATACATCATGGTTTCATTGTGTTATGTCAAAAATCAAGTTTGTTAAATTAAATAAATATTTGTTTTATTTTGTCTTTAGTTATTTATTTATTGTTATAGCGGCCTCAGTAACGCATCATCTGTGAAAATTTCAGCCATTTAGCTATTACGGTTCATGAGATACAGCCTGGTGACAGACAGCGAAGTCTCAGTAATAGGGTCCCGTTTTTACCCTTTGGGTACGGAACCCTAAAAAGCATATATCGCCAGGCGGGTGTTTCATCTGACAGAGGTGACCGAAGCAACAATATTAAGCACTTTTGTGGTAAGAGGGTGGAGATCCAAAAAACTGTATACCTGACCATGGACGTATGTCATCAGATCATTTGTCAAACTGTTTTGATTTCCACCGACCAACTTTACTATAAAAGAAAGGTACCTAATTACTTTTAAACGTGGCTTGTTATTTTTGTTTATTTACATAACTTAGAACTTATACAGAACACGATTTGACGGCATATTCCACAAATCCCCTTACGTGATCCCCTGCCCAGGGGATTTGTAGACTTTTTGTCCACAAATCCCCTGGCAAATCCGTCGTATTGCCGCCAGGGGATTTGTGGACAAAAAGTCTACAAATCCCCTTAACCGATATTTAAAATCGAAATAGGTCTATAAATAAAAAACAATATCAACAAAATTAAAATAAAATAATTAAAGTTTCGAAAGAAACAAAGTACACTATGGTTTACTGTGGCGTATAAATTAACTAGCTGCGCCCCGCGGTTGTTTTTCCTTTATTATCAAATTAAAACTTAAATAACATGATTTTATTTTACATAGCATTAAAAACCACTAAGGTTTGTAGTATGCTAATACTGTAATCTGCGAAGATGTTACAAATAAAGAAATAAATACCAAATGCGGAAGAATCAAAGTTAGATTATGATTGGTACGCGAAAGATTCACATCTATTAAGAAACCAGCACGGTAGGCGCTTCCTTCAATAATAATATAAGACAGTTGGTAAATAGTAAACCTAAATGTCAAAACATTCTTAATAATATTACAGGTGGAGTTGGGTAGATACAAAAAACAGGTCTTAGTCGATTTATGATAAAAACGTTTTCAAGTAATAAAGGTTGCGTAGACTACTTAGGTAATGCAATTTTTGTTTATCTTAAATATTCTTCTGTGTTAGACTATCGCGTAATTAAGACGCGGAATTATAATATGTGCACTGGTCCTCTGTCCGTACACATTGACGATGCGAAAATTGAGCGGATTTGCATTTTTTATCAGTGTGTTATTATACAAATACGGTGCACTTTTGCGACTCTTAAAATTAATAAATATGGCTGGTAGTTTAAGTGGTGCAAGTTTTTTTATGATTAAAAAAATGGTTTGCCGATATTTAAATTTGATAGAAAAATGTGGAATGTTTAGCTTCGATTCTCACTTCCACCATACGACTACACCACTAAAAAAAAAAGAAAAAAAAAGTTTGGCACTAAGAAAATCTTAAACTTATATGAAACTCTTTGGTAAGTGAAGGCAGACTGGTTTATTTGACAGACAGGGCAGCCATTTTGAATTCCATGACCTACTCGATTTGACTCTGAACAATCAGAAGCGACTCAGATTGTAAATAAAATTCCCTTGTTGTTTTTGAAACACGTTTGTTGTATGGGAGCCCCTCTTAGATATCTGTTTTAATTTGTTTTTAGTATTTGTTGTTATAGCGGCTACCGAAATACATCTTTTGTGAAAATTTCAACCGTCTAGCTATTACGGTTCATGAGATACAGCCTGGTGACAGACAGACAGCGAAGTCTCAGTAATAGGGTCCCGTTTTATCCTTTGGGTATGGAACCCTAAAAAGGATATAATTTTAAATTAAGGGGATTTGTACACTATTTGTCCACAAATCCCCTGAGAAATCCGCCGTATCGCCGCCAGGGGATTTGTGGACAAAAAGTCTACAAATCCCCTGGGCAGGGGATCATGTAAGGGGATTTGTGGAATATGCCGATTTGACCACCATCTTCCTAAATAAATCTTCCTAATTTATTTATTTTTTATTATTTATAGCTATATGTTGGACTAGCTGTGTCCTGCGAGTTTGCCTGCCTACGTTAATCTCGTTCCCGTGGGAATATCGGTATTAAACTATGTGTTTATGTGCCAAACATCAAAACTTTCACATTTATAAAATAAGTGGAAATAAATTTAAAAGAGATAATGGTAGATTAGATATTAGACCTCTAACATTTTTTTATTAGTTTTGTTTAATTTATGTTGAATAGTTATTAATGGAAACTTAATTTGATATTTTAGACTTCAGGGTTGAACCTCTTCGAAACGTCTATACACTAATATTATAAAGAGGAAAGATTTATTTGTTTGTTAGTAACAAATAGTCTCGGAAACTACTGGACCAATTTGAATTCAAATTCAAAATACATTTATTCATTTAGAACGTATATTATACACACATACATACGTTTTGAAACGTCGAGATTTTATTTTACTGATTTAAAAAAAAAAATCACCAATAGAAAGCTACATTTTCATGAAATAGGTCATTTTGATCCTGATATTGCCACGGGATCATGACTTACGCGGATGAAACCGCGGGATGCAGCTATTATTGAATCATTTTGGTCAGTCTTTTTTTTTCAATCTACACTAATATTATAAAGAGGAAAGATTTGTATTTTTGTGTGTGTGTTTGTAATGAAAAAACTATCGGACCGATTTCAAAGATTATTTCTCCAAAAGAAAGGTACATTATCGAGGAGTAACATAGGCATACCATAGGAGTTATAAAATAGACTTCATTGGTTGTAGTTTCGATTCCAGAAAATCTGAATTGCCGGCGGATATTCATGCCTGCCTACAAATAACTTAATAACCTACCTAATAACAGAATCAAAAGCCAACCAGTTCGATTCCTGCCAAGGTTATTCTAAAGAAACAATCCACATCACACACATAGGAGTACCTATATACCTATACCGTGAATTCGCATATTCCTTTGATGTAATAACGTAAAACCCTTTCAAGTATCAGTCGATCGGACGGACAGACAGACAGACAACCTGATAACCATTGAATGCACTTTGCAAGTCACAAGGGTCCGATGCAATATATTGGCAGCTTAATGTTAAACTTTGAGACATAAAATTGCACGGTGTTTAAAATGCAATAACGCTGTGAGCTTTTGATTGCAACCCCCATGAGTTTATTGTAAAATATTTCTTATAGGTACTATGCCTTTTAAAATTTCTTTGAAGTGTAGACACTAGAGCGCCTTCAACGAAAAAGAAAAATATGTTTGACATATCTAATCTACACTAATATTATAATGAGGAAAGATTTGTATTTTTGTGTGTATGTGTGACTGTATGTTTGTAATTAATAAACTCAAAAACTATTGGACCGATTTCAAAAACTCTTTCACCATTAGAAAGCTACATTCACCCTGAGTAACATAGGCTACTTTTGTTCCCGTTATTCCCACGGGATCGGGACTTACGCGGGTGAAACCGCGGGACGCAGCTATTATACAATATTATACATACATACATGACTTGTTCACAAGTTTTGGTGTGACACTGTTAGTATAATATAATAAGTAACCGTTGTAATGAATAAATAAATAACCCTTCTTTTACCGTAGTCAGATAAAAACATAACAGAGTAGGTACATAAAATAGTAAAAAGCATACTAAGACGTTTCGTCCTCTCTATATCCGATAGATAATTAAAAGTCTTTGGTCACCGCAAAAACCTCGAGAAATCTTTAAACGCATAATCTAGTCTCGTAAAAGTAAAACAATATTGACATAAAGCTAAGAAATTTTAATATAATGTCAACATCATGCTTTCGAATACAGTAGCCGGATTTACCGACCGTTTTTACAGTTTTTATGTAGTATGTAGTGATGGGACAACTTCTTTGTCGATATTTCGATCTCTAAAAGTAAAATTACGCGATGACACTACCTAAAACAGCCCAACCTACAGCTCACGTAAAGAAAATCGTCCAAGAGTGCTGTAGGAGATCTTCCACTGTCAAATACATAGAACCAAAACGTCACATCGTAGTTTGAAATTAAAAAATTGCGCCCAATGATTGTGACAAATAACGTTCAAACGTTATTGTTGAATACAGAGGCCAGGCTACTGAAACTCAATGACTAATTAAGAGGACAGTCTACCTACTCTTTCTCCATACAAACGTAGTCGACTGTTTCCTCCCTGGATACATTAGAGCAAATATGTTTATGCCATAAAACCTATATCTGCCATGACCATGCCCCTTTTTTTTCCTAATTGGAATAGAAATAAAATTTTGTATAGATAGAAAATTTAAAAAATCAAAACATAGGGTCATGGCTGTCAAAGGACTTAAGGCATAAACATATTTTTTCTAATATTTTTATCCAGGAAGGAAACAGTCGACTACGTTTGTAAAGTGTATATGGAGAAAAGAGTAGGTAGACTGTCCTCTTAAGTAATTAAACACATTGTCTTATCATATCGATAAACAAGTGGTCACATGTTTGTATGTGACCACTTGTTTATCGATATGATAAGACAATGTGTTTCACCATCACTTGATCTCGTTTCATTTCGCTCAGTGTAACAACTCACAATTTTAAAATTCCACGACGATGTTTACTTAGGCCTCAACTTATGTTCGATACTTGGAATACTTCAAATTTTGAGCTTTTTTTTTGTCTGAGACACTTGTCACAGGTGACAGGTGGTTTCAGAATGGTTGTCGATTTTTTTTAAATATTCAACTAGGTACTAAATGAAAATAAATAAATTCTCTAAACAACACACAGCGCCATCTAGCCCCGTGGTCAGCGACTAAGCTTGTGTTACGGTGACTAGACAACGGATATAATACTTATATTTATTTTACTAGCTGCGCCCCAAGGTTTCTCCCGCTTCAGTCCTGATCCCGCGGTAATGTCGGGATAAAAAGTAGCCTATGTGTTAGTCCAGGTCTCCAGCTATCTACATACCGAGTTTCATGGTAATCGGTTCAGCAGTTTTTACGTGATTGCGTAACAAACACACACATACATAAATAAATAATTAAATTCTGTGAACAACACACAGCGCCATCTAGCCCCGTGGTAAGCGACTAAGCTTGTGTTACGGTGAATAGACAACGGATATACTACATATATTTATTTTTCTTTTGTAAATACATACATATTATACATAGAGGACACCCTCAAACTTTAACAAACTTTTAGCAATATAATAATAGCTTGAAAGTAATCAATTTGCAAAAAAGTACTAGGGATCCACCCAGAATACATACATAATTGATAGCAACGTTACCTCTTTATAATATTAGTATAGATAGCTACTAGATATGCCTACCGTCTTCCTAAACTTTAAATCGTCTCACAAAGTCATGAGTACCTTCTACATAACCGTGCTACATTAAAGACCCTATCGTCGCTGTCGCTTACCAAACGATTAAGGTAGAGGCAAAGAGAGGTCGTCGAATACCAACATCTCTCACATACCTAGATATTACAGTTCATTAGAGGAGATACTGATCATCTCGGCTTTCATCTGACCGACCACGCTGTGTGAAACGTCCATTCGATTCCCGGATCGAAATACCTACTTTATCTGATACATTCGTAGCCGGCCATAGCGCCGCCTATAGCCAACTCAATTTTGTCTTAAGAGGACAGTCTACCTACTCTTTCTTCATACAAACGTAGTCGACTGTTTCCTCCCTGGATAAAGACATTAGAGCAAATATGTTTATTTATGCCATAAAACCTATATATGTCATGACCATGCCCCTATGTCTTTTTTTTAAATTATCTAATTAGAAAGAAATGAAACTAGAAACATTATAATATGTAAAAATCATGGTTTTATGGTATAAACAATTTTTCTATAATAGGATCTTGGGAACAAACAGTAGACTACGTATGTAAAGTTGAATAGAATAGGGTTACCCCATCTCTACCCTTCCCTCTTTCATCGTCGTAAGAGGTGACTAAGGGATTTGGGAAAGACTTCTCTCCGCGCGGTGGCGGATAAACTGCTTGCTCCCAAGGAGGGTTGGTGTCGGGTAGGCAGTCGACTGTATGTATATTGCCAAATTTATTACCAGTAGGTATGGACAGTGAAGACTTAAAGATCTCATTTTGACTATAAATCAAATGATTTGTCTTCTTTTAACCGATTTGCCAAAAAAGGAAGGAGTTATTATTTAGGTTTTTTTTATTATGGTAGCGAAAAACAATAAAAATATAAAACGTTTCTATGTTTGTAACAATTTGTCCTTATACTGCAATGATTGATGAGTTTTTGTCGTTTCTAAACAAAATTGTTCTTATTTAAGTTACAGGTTGAAGCGATTTTACTAGAAATATTAGGTATAATAAGTTTGTAATTCCAAAAAATGTTAGGTGTCATAAGATTACTTCTGATTGCGACAATGTAGGTATGGTTTTTACCAAAAAAAAATACTCACGGAAATCCGCTAAACAGTCAAATAGGATTATCAAAAGATTAAATCCCTTTACTTATTATTAGGATGACCAATAGATGAATCTATCTACATATAATGGTGTCCGGGAATGAGTGGATAATGCTGCACGTGCTGGGTCGGGATTAACCCCCTTAATTTCAGTTTTCTGTTCCAAACCGTTTGAGCTCTAGGCCATTTTTTGTGAAACTTCAAAATCTGCTAACTTTAAGCACCTATTGTGAATCTTCAAAATCTGCTAACTTTGAACACCTATTGTGTAAAAAAAAGTATTGGACCTTGTGTGTCCAACCACTTATAAAAAATAGCGCACATCATGATGTGCAATAAAATGGAAAATAAAAAGTATCCTCATGAGGATACTTTTTATTGTCTCGCAGTAAAGTATACATTGGTAATAAAGTCTGTCTTAGTCTTGGGAGACTTCAATCCCACGCTTCACTCAGAACTCTAGATACATAACTCCCTCGCTTCGCTCGTCCTACGCTATTCAAAATGAAAATTCAAAATGACGCCCTATACATGAGACAAGGCGTCAGTACCTCGTTGCTTAAACTACTATTATATCGGATATACAAATCGCTTCATCTCATGCCGGGTACTCGACACAAGAACGCTACGTGTGTGGCGTGAACCTAACGACACATGTCCATTTATCAAACTTTAAGTTATTTTACAAGTTTTTTTATTAAACTAATTCTGACCTTTGATTTTAGGATAATTTTGAAACCGCTGGCGCTCGACGCTCTTTCCATCTCTCATAGACTTAAGGGGAAAGGATACCTACTCTTTTCTCCACATAAATAAATAAATAAATTTATTTCCAAATTAATGTGTACAAAAATTACTTGAAGTCTAAATTTTAACATAAATCTAAGTAACACATATGCCTGAACTAGGAGAATCCTGAACTGAACTTTACAAACCTACTGAGTCGACTGTTTCCTCCCTGGATAAAGATATTAGAGAAAATATGTTTTTGCCATGAGTCCTTTATCAGCCATGCTCATTGCCTCTACGTTTTGTTTTTTTTTTCATTTATTTCTATTCTAATTATAAAACGAAAATAAAACAAAACGTAGGAGCATTGGGCATGGCAGATACAACTTCTATGGCATAAATATATTTTCTCTAATGTCTTTATCCATGGAGGAAACAGTCGACGTTTGTATGGAGAACGAGTAGGTATCCTTACCTCTGAGGTCGTTTTCACGAAAAGAGTCCTGTTTTACCAAACATAACTAAACATAGTTTATAGAAATATTTTCCGTCAAATTATACCGCGCGAGGCTGCTAAGCAAAACCAGACTAACAGCCGTACCCATTCTATCTTTCTATGAATCATTTGTATTTACAAAATTATAATTTGTAGCATATAGTAAATCTGTTGTTCAGCACCCATAGTACAAGCCTAGTGCTGACGTTGACTATTTATCAGTGACCAGAGCAAGCCAAAGGACCGGGAACATTTGTCGGATGATAATCTATACTAATACTAGCTGACCCGACAGACGTTGTCCTGTCGCTTAGTATAAAAAAATGGCTATCTATCTTCATACCAAAATTCATCAAAATCGGTTCAGCATTTTTTCTTTCATAAGAACCTTCTCCTGACAATAGCAAACACAACAAAAAAAGAATTATCGAAATCGGTTCGTGCGTTCTGGAGTTATAGCGTCAGGAAGGAAAACCCGACTTATTTTTATATAGTAGAAGATTATAAAGAGGTAACGTTGGTAACATGTATGTATGTATGAAATAAAAAAAAATATTTCCAAATTAATGTGTACAAATTAACTTAAGTCAAATTTTGATTTAAATCTAAATTACACAAATGCCTGAACTAGGAAAATCCTGTATCTCAGGCGAGAATGGCAGACAATAGAAACTAAAATTATCACTTATAATTAGAAACAAATTGAAACTTACTAAATACTATTGGTATGTCTAAGTATAGGTAATAATTGGGTAATAATTGGTCGTATGTATGTATATTGGGGGTAATTTCCGAAACTACTGGACCGATATCAAAAATTCTTTCACCATTAGAAAGCTACATTCACCCTGAGTAACATAGGCTACTTTTGATCCCCACGGGAACGGGACATACGCGGGGAAACCGCGGGACTCTGCTATGATTAATGTAAAGAACTTACCTGGTTGTGGTAGTGAGCGAGCGGATGGTGCGGCACATGCCGCATCGCTGGATGCAGCATCTCGCCGTCGTTGCTGCTGCTACTGCTGCTGCTGCTACTGCTACTGCTGGCCCCCACTACCGACTGCTACAACAAAAACAAATAGTTGAAGACTGACTTGTCAAGGCGTGTCAAGAGGTCGTGCTCGCCAGTTTTAGAGTACGTACACGTTCGCAAGTTCTAACTGTAAATTTGTTTTTCCGAAAACCTTGCATTTTCCAGACCAGCTCTCGTGGCAGTTTCACGTACCTATCATCTAAATGTAAGGCTGGCCAATTGTTATTTGTAGCAGGCAAAATTATTTAAGCCGCGGCGGCGGCACCGGGCCACTACTTTTTAAGGAGGAAAGTTTGTCGTAGAAAATGTAGTTTCAGCAAAATTCAGTTCAGAGCAGTGTGGTTTTGAAGATTTATTTCGATACATACCACCAATTTATATCTCTGGTTATTCAAATCATGTTGAAACCCAAGATGATTTATCAATAGCTCTTGTGAGATTGAAAATCCTGGAAATGTTCAACAGACTGTAAGAACCTCGTCCTTTTTCGAAGTCGGTTAACGAAAACACTTGCTAATCAACAGCGTTGATCGGCGAGTACCTAACTTCAAATGCCTTGGTGAGCCACTCAGTGGCCCGGCCTGGGTTTGGCCAGCCTCAGTCTAATGTCTCACCTCATCCGGTTCATCCTTGGTGGTCGGTTCGTCACCAAGTTCGACCAGCTGCAGCGCCTCCTCCAAGAGATCGAACCTCGACTCCTCGGTGGAGACCAGCTCTCGTGGCAGTTCACCTTGCAGCACGTATTCGCCTGGTCAACAGAACAATGCATGATAAGCTATTTAGAATATTACAAACATGTATACAGGGTGTTCCGTAATGAGTGGATAATCCTGCACGTGCGTATGCGGGATGTATGCGTATGACCTAAATTGTGGACGTGATGTGATACCCATAAATGTGAAGATAGGTAGAAATTTTCAAAATTTTAAAAATAGTGCTCAAACGGCTTGAAATAGAAAACTGAAATTCAGGGGCTGGATCCACGCCTTGCTCCCAAATACGCACGTGCAGGATTATCCATTCATTACGGAACACCCTGTATGTTACAGTCAAAACTCTATACTGACTGACTTTATTAGTCAGACATAACTACAAGCAGAACGATACCATAATTTAAATTAAAAACTAAACGTTAATTTGCGAACGCATCCAAAAGCTCGCAATTGTCATTCCAATTTCAAATAAGAAGAAAAGAAAAAACTGCACGCCCATAAATTATTTCAAACACCATACAAAAGAAGTACGGTTAGCCATAAGACCATAAGTAGCCAAAACAGTAACCCTTTTGACGCGTCGTCGTCGTCGACAGAAAAAAAAAAGAGTAAAGAAAAAAAAAATGTCGCCGTTCTTTTCAGCCAGTTACCTGTACAAAAGAGGGATTAATTTTTAAATCCTCTTTATGCCTAATTGTTGGACAGTGTGATTTTAAAGGAAGCTGTCAATTTTAGCCCTAATACGTGTTGAGTGGACGCTCTGTAGATTGGGTGTGGTTTTTTTTTAATATTAATATCAATTTGTCGAATGATATCAAAAGTCTTATTATTCAATGCTTGTGTATTGTTTTAATCTGATTGCATTTATGGATTTATTTTATTTCAAGATCTAAGCATACGTACTTACATAGGTTCAGACAGACAGAAAGACGGCGGGAAGCGACTTTGTTTTATAACATGTAATGATTATAACAAAATGATCTATTATTTTGTTTTTATAATGAAGGTACCTTTTAAACATTAGGTTTTTACCGACCCACTGTGAGTGATTGTGGCAAAATAAAACAAATATAAATGTACCTACAATACAAATACAAATAAGAAAAAATGTCAAATACAAGGAGCCCAAAACGTCATATTATAGTCTAAAATAAAAAAAAATGTACTATAGGTACTTACCTACTAGATCTAGGTAATATTACACCTATCGATTTCAGACAACGGCGATAGAGGTCCAAACCCCCGCTATTCTTTACAAACCATGTCTAATATTTCTTTAGAAAGCTACCCCTATCTTAATAAATGATTTATAACTTTATGACCGCTTGTAAAAAGGAAGCCGGCAGTATAATTAGCGGTCAACGTAAAGAGATTATCGTTAAAGGGTTTTTGGGCCCGTTTTGGCCACTGGTCTTTTGTTCGTCGCCACATGAATTGAAGAAAAAAAAAGAATTGTTTATGAATTGAAGAAAAAAATAGTCGTTTTTCGGTTTCGCGGTAGACTTTTGAAGTTCGAACGATATCTCAAGGGACTTCCTTGGAGACATATTTCTGTGTTACGTAGGTACCCAATTTTTTGGTTTATTTTAAAGATGTATCTTAACCAGAAGCATGACATTCCTCAAAGTCAACAATCTAGACTTGTTCATGTCGGATGCGGAGAGAGACATATAGATAAAGCAATGTTATTAGGAAGCTATTTATAGAATAATATCTGTATAATGTAATCAATATCTAAATATAATAGAAATAAGGAAAGTAAAATCAACAATAAAGACAAAAAAACCGCCATTTCCTAAAATCATCCAAAGTTAAACATATTATGTTCTTTTTTTAAAGATTTCCCAAAGACCGTGACTAAAAAGGTTTTAATTAAAAAAAAACACGTTTCCCAAATTACCCACACATCCCACTCTCTGATTGGTCAACCGTGAAGGTAACAAGATGGCGGACTATGGCGCTTGTTTTTTGCTCGGGATACAATTAAAATGGAGTTTTTATTGGACCTCCGGACATATGGTTCCATTTGCTATTATAAGATTTCGTTTTATTTAGGTAGGTATGTAACTTACTTAATAAAGCAAAACATTATCATAAGCATTTCGATATAGGTACTATATTTCCTTCGACTTTCGCTATCCTGCATTGAAACCTAGATCGTTAAGCCTCTTTTGTGACATGACAAAAAAGGCAATCGCGTTGTTTTCATTATTTTTGTTAAAACAATGCGATTTAAACGAAAAATAAAAATGATTCAGATTCAAAAAAAGTCCAGACAAGAAGTAAGTTCCAAAAATAACCCATCAAGTAAATAAAATTGAGGCGGACGAACTTTGTTCCAAACCGATCAATATTTTCTTTAAGTATAAAAAAATAAAACACTGACAAATTTTTCGGTTACAATCGCGTAAGCAACAACAACAACACAAATTAAAACCGAAAAATGAGTTAAACATTTCATAACCGAGTCTATTGATTCTATAAAAATACTAGGTTATAAATAAAACTACAGAACAAGTACCTGCTAAAAAAAATCTATTACATAAGCGACGGCAACGTAATATAAAGCTATAGAGCCTCAAATAGTAACCTTGACAATGACAATCGCGAGAGGGTATGTCGAAAGCGCAATAATGACGAATTAGACGCGGGCTGTATTGTCCGATGATTGCCGTTCTGTTAATGTTGGTAAAGGTACCTAGATTTTTTGCTTGCGCGATTTAGGAACTGGATTTAAATTTAAGGTGGCTCTTTGACACGATGGTATACCTAACTCTCCATAATAAAGAAAAATCACTTTTCCACTCCTTAACTCTTATTCGATTCTGTAATTTTTGTTTGTTTGTGTAATTATTTAACTCGCAAAGAACTAGGCCAAAACTCTTCAGTTTAAAAAAAAAACAGTTTTTTCTTTACTTTTTTGTAAACTGAAAAAAAGGTTAGTTCTCGCGTACTCTGTAAGATATAATTACTTTAAAAACACTGGAATCGGATAAGGTTAAAGGGTGGAAAAGAGGTTTTATTATCCTCTAAATATGGAGAATTATGATTCGACTCTACCGTCCCGTCCTTTTAAGGCTTAGGAGCCTAAGATATTAGTCGACAGGCAAGTATGTAGGTACTAAATGACGAACTTTTAGTGATTTTTGTGGGTCAAAATAGTGAGCCTACGAAATAAAGTTCCTAATTATACGTATGTAGATACAGCGGTACTATCTATTTGATTGACAAAGTTGCTTCCAGTAACTGATGCTACTACTTTTGTGAAATTGACTCTATAATGCATGCAAAAAAAAAAAATCAAAAATCAAAGTACGTTTATTCATTCGGATATTATGACTTTGACATGTCATTTTTTTTTTTTTTTTTTTTTTTGCCCACTATAGGTAGGTACTCTATTTGAGAATCTTAGATGAAAACAAAGAACTATTATTTGTTTTTAAATAACTCGCACTATCCCACTGCTGGGCTAGTAATATCTCCCACATCTCCCTCCATTTGTCGCGGTTTTGGGCTACCTCCGGCCAGCCTGGCTCGAAGCGTCGAGGTCGTTCGCCAACGCTTTCGTGGCGAACGACGGAGTCCATTTGGTTGCTGTTCCAGCTCATTTCTCCCCGTCCATTCTTAAGATATGCCCAATCACACTTCAACCTGGCCGATTTTAAACCCACATCAGTAATCCTGGTCTTTTACGCAGGATGGTATTGCGGATACGGTCCGTCCTCTTTACGCCCTCTGACATTCTTTGAATTTGGACTTCTGAGCTTCAGTCAGTGACCAGGTTTGAACTATCAATATCAAAGGAAAAAGCAAATAGATAGGTAGATAGATAGATAGATAACATTTTTGATCTAAGATTCTAAAATAGAGTATAGTTTCGGTATGTAAATCTCACTTTATACATACATATCACAACACACAGACACCGTGACGGTGTTTGCTACATATATAGTGACGATTTTAACCTTCGAAATATGGCCCAAATAGGTACATGAAGTACTCACCTACAATACTGGTTAGTTACGGCCTAGAATACCTAGCTACCTAGCTCTAGATTTTCCTCAAACGATTTAGGTACCTACCTAGATATAGAGTTTAGTATATAGGTGGTTCGAGGTACCTAAGCAGAAACCAATTAATCATTTATTCATGTAACAAAAACAACATTAGGTCCTACACATAGTCAATCAAATAAACCGCCCCTGATCTTACAGAAAGAATCAGGTGGGGTATAGTCAAATGCAAGCCTTGCATAGCACGGTATAGATTCATTCTACTCTATTTTTGTTGAATGTTTATTGTGGCCAATAAAGTAATTAGTACTTATTTGTAACTTCTAAACCGAGCAAACAAATTTTAATGCAGTTTTCAGGTCGCCCGTCGCCCTAAGGCCTCTAACTTGACCTAACGAGAGATAACAACCGGGACCAACTGCTTTACGTGCTTCTCGACGCACGAAGAAGTCGAGAAAATGATTTTTACTCAATCCGGGAGTACTGACTTTACCAATTAGGTTTGATTTTTATATAATCTACTATACAGTACACAGGTTCGAAGCCAAGATGGGTCTTTATTATTACAAAACCTATATGGGTAAGTATTTTCCTCAAACGTGAACCAAAGCTCTACCAATCTTGAAACTTAAGTTTTCTTTTTAAAGTTGAGCACTTGAATTACAATAGATGCGTGGGTCGAGGCACTGTTCCTTTTTTTGGAATACCCACATCTGAGGGTCGGGACATGACAATGGCGCACGATTTTGGATTTAAAATTTGAAAATTGTATTTTTTATAACGAAAGAAGTGCTGGCGAGATGTGTTTGAAGGTATTTTTTAATAAATAGCGTCGCGCGACTGGTGCGTGTTGCCGTTCTTTCTTCAATTACTTATTAAAACCTATTTAGGAACTTAAGATTGTGGTGTGTGTGTGTCACTCGAATCTCAGATTTGAGGCGGTCGGTAAAATATTGCTATCTTCGTTTAGTCGAAATTCGTTTTTTGTTTTCGTTTCGGTCGAATTTTGTTTCAGTTCCAATGTAGAGTCAGATGACCACTATCAATTTAGAGGAGTGGACATTTAGGCCCTGGTCTCAGTTTTGAATGAGACCATTTGCCTTCTAACTAATCCGTCATACGTACCATTTTATAAGTTAAAAAAAAAGTTAAATAGGATTTTCAAAAAATGCGTTGGCCCTTAGCAACTAGTACCGAATAAATCTACCGTATGGTAGTCGGTACCGGCCACTTGTAATTTGAAAGGGACCATAGATAAATAAAATCTAAATCTGAATTATAACCATGTAAAGGCCAGTAAGCTTATTTTTTTCTAACTATTTTCGTTTTTTGTTTGTATGGGAAATTTAACAGTACCCATGTTGTTATGACATTATTTTCAGAAAGCATCTGTTTAATAACGAAAACAATTTGTCGGGCCTCTCCGTGCTTCGGCGCGGCCCGTGAAGCAGGCTGTTCTTGTTGCTATCTCTGATACCAGTCGTTAGGTCAACTTCGAGGCCTTAGGGCGACTTGACAACTCTAACACTAGGTAAGACATACCAATGTAGGTACCGGAAGAAGAAGCATCTGTTTAGTACTAAACAGTTTAAAAATAAACCCTTTACTTATAAACGATGATTATTAATGCATAAACTATGTTTCGTTTGTCTCTTGCTATGACACGAAGTTTTAAAGTTGACAGACAGAAATAAACGTTACTTAACTTACATAGTCATCTCTTATTCAGCGTTTATAAGGGGTTTTTGCGAGATTTAGCTATCTTATAGATCTATTGCAATCGGTTCAGTATTCTGAATAAAACCTCTTGCGCCGGTGAGTTTGCTTACACCACTACAGAGGTCTCCACACAACATTACATAAACAACAACAAAAAAACGTACATAAACCGGCAAAGCGGCAATTCAAAAGGTTGATTCGAGAAAAAAAAACAAACCTTATCCGAACAACGAAAAGGACTGGCCGTGTAATTTGAAAATTAAAAAAAGAAATATTTTCCAGTCCGCTCAACGATAGAGCGAGAGAGGTATACCAATTCTAATTTCAAAATGTCGGTTCACAAGATGGAGGTTTAATGAAGGTAGATTGTATCAATTGTTTAAAACGGATTCCATTGGACGCCATGTAGATTGATATTAATTTAGTATTGTCTGGTTTTATTGACAATTTGATGGCGTATGCTGTGGGAAATATATTGCTCATAATGATTACATTTCTAATTCTAGAGCCCCTCACGACCAAACAAATTTTGTGACAATTTGAAGATTTTTACTGGCTA
This sequence comes from Idaea biselata, assembly GCA_958496205.1. NCBI lineage: Eukaryota > Metazoa > Arthropoda > Insecta > Lepidoptera > Geometridae > Idaea > Idaea biselata. The sequence goes on along the minus strand of OY292394.1, from coordinate 59,373,121 downwards.
ATGCATAGACCAAACTCTTGTAGGTAATACTAGGGTAGGATGTCTACCCTGAGGAAGGGATCTGTAAAGATCTCGAAACGTTGGGTATTGATAAAATGCTATAAATAAAACGCGAAAAATAAGAAAGCCGCGAGGAGCACAAACCACGTATTAGGTAAAATGTGGTAATACCTAATAGTTGTCATATTAAAAAATAAGTCAATTCAATCTCCTGACAGTCGCAAGATGAGACGTTCAGGGGATCCTGCTGTTAAAACTTAAGAACGTGGCGACTGTTATCATTTCCATACAAACTTAATACCTTGGTACTTACCTACTTACTTGGTATTAAGTTTGTATGGAAATGGTAACAGTCGCCACGTTCTTAATATTTGATGATTCGAGGTACTTAGTCTAAGATTCGAGCGATGTTCCCGGTTGCATCCCTCTACTAGGGTAAATTTATAGATCTTTATGTAGGATACTAGCCGTGTCCTGCGGTCTCACCTGCGTAAGTCCCGACCCCGTGGGAATTTCGATCATTTCTTTTCGGATGCCTTCATCTTAAAGAATACACTCTCCAAATTTTAGAACTCTACTATCAGCGGTTTAGACTGTGCGTTGATAGAGCAATCAGTCAGTCAGTCAGGACAGAGCATTTTATAGATATAGAAAGACGATAGATAGATATAGGTAGGTACTACCTACCTACTTACTAAGTTACATCACAATCGTTAAAGCAATTCTGAAGGGGTGAGTCCACCTACTCTTTTCTCCATACAAACTTTACAAACGTAGTCGACTGTTTCCTTCCTGGATAAAGACTTTAGAGAAAATATGTTTATGCCACAAAACCTTTATCAGCCATGACTATGCCCTTTGTTTAGATTTTTTTCGTATTCTAATTTTTCTAAATTTTATTTCTATTCTAACTAGAAAATGAAAAAAAAAACCGCAGGGCCATGGTCATGGCCGATGTAGGTTTTATAGCATAAACATATTTGCTCTAATGTCTTTATCCAGGGAGGAAACGGTCGACTACGTTTGTATGGAGAAAGAGTAGGTAGACTTTCCCCTTATGGATTTATATCTTATCTTACCTAACCAAATGCTTTTGAAATACAAATCTCAAAGGGAAGGCACCGATCGACAACCAGAAACCGATCCTGCAAATCGTTGTAAAATATTTTGACATGAAAACTGTCAAAGTTGATCGATCGGCAAGTGACATATTTAGCGTCATTCGGGATTATTTCCGATACGGATCTGATGCAGTATGATTTGCAACGATGATTTCATGGCGAAATCACAAAGAGATTGATAACAATTTCAAAATATGACATTTTAAAGATAGTTTTAGGCTGGAGAAGATTCCACGAATAGAAATAGTGGCTTCAAAGTCTGGATAAATAAATATATTTAGTGACGGCCTCTGTGGCGCGTTGGGTGAAGGCCCGACTGCAATGCAGAAAATTGCAGATTCGATTCCCACCAGTAAGTAGGTACAATGTTTAAAATAAATATTTGTTTCTGGTCTGGGTGTTTTCTATGTATTATATGTTTGTATTTCCAAAAAAAAAGATAATATGTACTTAGTATATGATACATTCTTTGTCCATAGTTCAAACCTAGTGCTTAGTTTGGGGCTAGATTGCGCTGTGTGTAACGTCGTGCAATATTTATTTATTTATTTAAAAGCTGATACCATTATAGATAAATGCAAAAGATTAGATATTTGTTTGTTTGTTTCGATGTTTGTCTGTCCGTGACGTAAAAACGGCGATACGGATTGACTGGAATTTGGCACATAATACAGGTTATAAATTAACCAATTTTTAAATTGGATTAACAAATTGGATGACATATTATCCCAGGACTGTAACTACCTGTGACTTTGATGATAATAAAGACGCAGGTTTGAACCCCGCCGGGTGAATTGTATTTTGGAAAAGCATTTTTAGAACTATTAAATTCCCTAATAATACTTATATTTAAAAGATTGATACAAAAACTTCAAAGGTAGGTTAGATAACTTTATTGTAGGTATTTATAAGAATTTTGAAGGAGGGATCCCTCCGTTGTCTGATCACTATATTTCAAGCCTTATTGCTTAGTTTCAGACTAAAAGATGCTGTATAAATCTTCTTCTTCCTGCTCTTATTAATAGGTAATATTATTAATAAGAACAAAGATTAATTTAAACATAAACATAAACATAAAATAACTTTATTAAATAGTCCACAATTACAAAGATGCTTAACTATGACATCTACACTAGGCTAAGTGCCTGTATCGTAGACATCGGTGATTCATTGAATTAAAGATATCGGACAATTTGAGCTTTGTTTGTTTTTAACGAATAGACTCCGAAACTACTGGACCGATTTCAATAATTATTTCACCAATGGAAAGCTCCAATATCGAGGAGTAACAACATAACACTTTGATCCCGATATTCCCACGGGATCGGGACTTACGAGGGTTAAACCGCGGGACGAAGCTATTTATACATAAAATAACACCTAGTTAGTTATTTTTTAAACTTTACGCATTGATGCAATTGGGGCTAAGTTTATTAATTAAGCTATTAAATGTTATAAAAAACTAATCTAAGTATCCGCTTTGTTACTTACCTACTTATAAACGATGATTAACAGATGACTAAGTTATGTAACGCTTATTTCTGTCTGTCAACTTTGAAACTGCATTGTAAAAGACAAAAGTTTATTCATCGTTTATAAAGAGAGATGGATTATGTCTAAAATACCTACCCAAACAATTAAAACAAAACACTACACACAGTCACACACAGAACCACCGAAAAAAAAACCACAATGTCACAGTGAAATCGTCAGAAAATTTCGAAAAATCACGCGCGCGAAATTGTCAAAATCATGCAAAATGACTGGTCATTTTTTCCGAAAACCGAAACGGAATAAAGGATAGCGTCCAGACGAGCCTTGGCATTGTAATGGTGCGGGCCCATAGCCTTTTTGTGTCCCTTCAGAAACCAGTTGTTAAGCTCTGCCTACTTCGGTAGGCGGGGCTGTGGGTGAAACATAGCCGTCTCGCTCGCTCGCTTTGTGCCCGACTACGGAGAGTGAGACGCAAGTTTTTTAAAGGATCGTTAGGTCGGTTTACGATCCGTTTGTGTGCCGATGGGATTTTCTTGCCTTTGAAAAAAGGATATTAATTTTATTTACCTTAGGTATTCGTAGGCTATTTTATTTTGAAGATTTTTTTAATGTATTTGGTCGTTTTTTATTTGTATTTACATGAGATAGGCTAGTGCATGACCTCACCTCATCTCATCGGATGGGAAGTGATGAAAGAAACCTATAACTTCTAAGTTCAGATGGTGGATTTTCTAACAACGTTTGAATTTTGATCCATCTTTTTAAAGATGTGTGAGTAATTTCCCGAACAGTTTGACGTTTGGAACTGGCTCGTCTCGTCCGTCAGAGACGAGTTTGAAATAGATCACTATCAGGCGATCTTTCTCCTTCTAGCTAGTCTTATAGAGACCAGTCAAGTTCTAGCAAATATCTTCGAATTCAGTTTCTTTTTCTTTAAAAATAACGATTATTTACTTTGAGCAGAACTTGCTAGCTCTACTATTAAGAGTAGGTCTGGGTAGGTATAAAAACTTTAATTAAGGTACTTGCGGGTAACAAGAGCCGCTGTCTAAGGAGGGCCACTAATTGAAAAACACACTTCTAACAGTTTTAATAGATTCCTCTCACGCACATATCTAAAGGATCAATAGGAGAGCTTACATGCGCGCTCGCACCGTCGCGCTGTCCGCCATCTTGTCAGTCGCAACGATTCAATCGAACGACCCGGACGGCGTCACTCGGAATTAAAAATAATATGTGCTAAAAAGCTTAAATTGTGCCTAAAATATATTGCTTTTCGAATATCTCATAAATATAACGTTGAATGTGTACATTTCTGTTTACTAATCAGGGTAAGTGTAGTGATTTTATTAATAACTGTCAGTTTTAAGTTGAAATCTTTAAAATCAACATTAAGGTCTAACAAAGGCCACATTTGAGGCGGGTAAAAAGAGCCGGCCAAAATACTCGTCTATTTTAAAGTTTTTAGTATTTCTAGTTGTCTCAGTTCTATTTTTTATATTAATTTACGCGTACACGTTTTCAGGATTAAAAAATGGAACCTCCGCCTAAAAAACGTCGTGCCCTTTGGTCACTGCAACAGTTAGAAGCTGCAATGACTGATGTTAATGAAGGAGTCTTGTCACAGCGTGCTGCAGCCGCTAGGTATTCTATTCCCAGGAAAACTTTAGTCAATCATCTAAAAGCATATTTCACAAAAAAAAACCTTGTCTTGTAGGGAATCTCATATGTGACATCCTTTCATAAGTCTAACAAGAGCCAAGTTGTTTTTTTTTGTAATTTTATTGTTTAATAACGTTATTGCTGTTTCAGATTAATATAATGTTGCGTATACTTATTTAATAAATGTGATTATTTAGTGGGTATAGTACTGAAAAAAGCTGTTTAAAACATATTTTTGTAAGGACAGTTTAATAAGGTCCAGTGTCTGTTTTATCTTTAACTACTTACAGTAAAATCGTTATTTATGACTAAATAGTAGTATAAGCTAATGTAAACTAAAAAAATATCTATTTCGTGTTGATTGTTATTAAAATCTTTAACTGTTTGAGGTGGCCCTTATTAGAACACTATGGTTTAATAAGAGCCACAGAGAGGTTTTTTAAAAAGCTTAATTTTGATGACAATAGTGCAACAAAACAATTAATTGTATTGTTTTTTCAGATTGTCAATAAAGCAAGTACGTTATGTAATAACTTGTTTTAGTGGTTTCCTCTATTTGTACTAAATATTTAAGTTTAATTTAAGGTGGCCCTTGTTTACCGCAAGTACCTTAACTACAACCTTAGGTGAACTTCGAGCATTTCCTATTATTACGCTCGCTACGAGCGATGACCATTTCCGAGAATGCTCGAGGCTCTGTTATGCTCGCATTTATCTGCATTTTCTTTTAAGCTATTACATAGCTTTCATCGCGGGCTTTGGCTTTGAGCGCGGCGACCGAATCAAGGAATTCCGTAACGAAAATAAAACCTAAGACCCCCCACTCCACCTACCATGTAGCCTAAAATAAAATGCTATGCAGTAGCTTTACCGCGGCAGTGGCAGTGCCACAAGTTTTTTTTTTATTTCAATTGTTTATCCATAACCAAACATTTAGCATTCATGTCCAAGGTTCCGCTCGGTGTTCGGGTCAACTCAACCTTGCAAGAATAGAACTGAACTGAGCTGCTGAAACTGAGCTCTATATATATAAACTAGAAGAAGAAAGGTCGCCTGATAGTGATACATTTCAAACTCGTCTCTGACGGACGAGACGAGCCAGTTCCAAACGTCAAACTGTTCGGGAAATCTCACACGCCTTTAAAAAAGATGGATCAAAATTCTAACGTCGTTGTTAGAATACCCACCATCTAGGTAATCTAACTAGGTATATTACACACAAATAGCCTTATTAATAAACGTGGTATATAGTCGGAGTAGTGAGACCCTGTTTTGTCTTTTTTCGTGACAAGAACTTTCAAAGTTGACAGACAGAAACACGCGTACTCCACGTTTATTAGTAGGTATGGCTAATACTAGTATACCAGGGGCATTTAATCAGAGGTAAATCAGAAAAAAAAACATAGTTTTCATATAGATAAGTATGTAAAATATCACTACGCAAGCAGTGTTTATTTATTTTTTCTCTAAAATAACCACTTTCACTAACCGGAAGCGGACATGTTTCATCATGATGACAATCCAAGATGGCGGCTAGTCATCATCGATCAGCGATTTTTTAACGTTACACTACTTTTAAATAGTACCTTTAGTAAGTGGTAAAAGTCTGTGGTAGTTTTTGTCAAGTGTGTTTTCTTCTTTTGATATTACTTTTTTTTTTTTTCCGTTATGGCAAAGTTTATACCCAAACTAAGCGACTAGTCTCGTACTATGGGTACTAGACAACAGATATGCTACTTAATGTACTTTTTTTTTGTAAATACATACATATCTACTATCTACTATATCTATAAAAGGCTTTGTCCGGACTGACTGATCAAAGCACAGCCTAAATCGCCGATAGTAGAGAGCTGTTTGGAGATTGTGTTCATTATGTGATGTAGGTATCCGATAAGAAAGGCTTTATCGAAATTCCCACGGGATCGAGACTAACGTAGGTACAACCGTAGGACACAGCTACTACATACATACCTACATATAATCTATTTTTATATACTATTATCTATTACTATTATAAAGCGGAAGAGTTTGTTTGTTTGTTTGAACGCGCTAATCTCGGGAACCGCTGGTCCGATTCAGTGTTGGATAGATCATTTATTGAGGAAGGCTATAGGCTACTTTTGATCCCGATATTCCCACGGGATCGCGACTTACGCGGGTGAAACCGCGGGACGCAGCTAGTACATAATATGGATAGACACAAGCAGAATCAGAAATAAATATTTATGGAGTATTCGAATGAGGAATCAAAAGTGATAAAACAATGTCCACGCTGGATCACCAAGAAGAGGTAGCTCGACTCTGCCGAGGTGGAAGACCTCAGGGAAATACACGAACTGGAGGAGGAAAGACAAGGATCGGAGGGACTGTAGAGAGGAGGTCAAGAAGTTGTAGGCGCCGCAGAAGTAGGAAGAAGGAGTACTAACTTCTTTATAACAAAAAGAAAAGAGTTTCCAAAAACATAGGCCAACAAAGTCCTGCTAAAATAAACGTCAATGGGCGAAAAAAGAAAACGCTACGGGGCACCTCAAAACTATACCTAAGGAGCACACCTACTGGATAGGTTGTGCTTCCCTCCAGGCAGCGGAGATGCTGCAAAGCGTTTTCCTCACCATAAAAAACTAAATGGCGCTAGTGGTAAAAATAAATTGCGATATTTTTGTGTTTAAAACTTGAAAATCACGTTTATTTATGGGAAAGATTTATAGCGGGAACAGAGCACAGCGAAACTAACCCGAGCTACTGGCAGCTGGCATGCTAGTAGTACCTACCACTAGCATGCCAGCTGTAGACAGCTACTCGTTTCCATGCAGCAGCTCGCATGCTAGCCCGCACTGTGTGAACAGACCTAAAGACTAGAGTTGCAGTTGCTGACGTCAGCACGCGTCCAGTCACGGTGAGTGAATGAAGCCACGTCATTACCGCTCAGCACCTTCAATATGGGACTCCAAAATTAGGCAGACAACTTAACCTCTTCATTTACTAAGACGCGGACGACTCGGGAATGTGAGTCTCGAACCGAATGAGAATTAAATTGGAATTTCATTAGTTAATTTGGCTTTTTAACCAAGATTTTTCGTCTGTTTTCGCGATGTTGGTATGAAATTAAACACGTTTTTCAAATCGCGTGGTGTTTATTACTTTTAGCATTGTTTCAACACTCAACATTTCGAGACCTTTACAGGTCTCTTCTTCTGGATTGACTGAGATGTTTAACCGACTTCAAAAACAGAAGGACGTCTACGCCTAAGCCAGTTTACCTAATCGACGACATACTTTTTTTTAGTTGTCTAAGTTAAAATTAAGAACAAACGATGTTTGGCTAATTTTGTTTTTGTGCAAATAAACTTTATTTATTTATTTTATCCTCTACTATTGCCTAATGCTTGTAAAGGTGACTCGGTTTTGTTTATGTTTTAGCAATTTTTTGAATGTCGTAAAACATACCTAACTGGGGGCTGAACATCGTTTGATATGGGCAGTTCTAAGTGGCCACTTCGCCACATCGCAATGTTTCTTTAAAATCCATAATGATTTCAAAAGACCTATCTAACGATACCTCACGGGATGGGGTAAATGAAACATTCACCATTTCACGTGTGGAGAAGGTACCCTAAAAATGGTTTTTTATATCAATTTTATTTATAGGTGCCACTTTGTCGGCGTGATCAATATGTATACTCATTCAAAGTTACAGGTTCTTGGTACTAAACGTCTCTGAGCTAAGCCGCGGACAGACAGACGAACATGACGAATCTACAGATAGGTTTAACATATAATTTTTCGGTTTTAATCGCGTGGTGTTTAAGAACGTGGCGACTGTTACAATTTCCATACAAACTTAATACCAAAATAAATTATGAAAAATTTAGTTTTCTACCTTAATATCGATATTATTCGGGTTAAGATTTTACTTTTAAAGGGCAAGGTTTTCCAAAATATTCAACGAAACAAAATATAGAACGAAATGAAATAAAACGGAGAAACATTTTTTTCATTGAAAAATGTTTCTCCGTTTTATTTGAATGTGAATGAATATTTTGGAAAACACCCTTTAAAAGTAAAATCTTAATCCGAATAATATCGATATTAAGGTAGAAAACTAAATTTTTCATAATTTATTTTGGTATTAAGTTTGTATGGAAATGGTAACAGTCGCCACGTTCTTAATACTTTTAGCTTTGTTTTCTTGTTGTCTACAAAACCCTAAAAATGGCCAACCTGTTCTCGTAAAATTATCATTTAACTGTAAAAAAAATCACATTTTGTCGAGCTATTATCTTAAATCTGACTAGAGTAAGCTACCGAAATCTGACAAATGCCATTAGCGCAGTCAGGTAAGTGCCATCGCCGTAAAAAAAAAAAGGAGAAAAAAAATGGTTAAACCCTTGTTTCGTGGTCAACCAAATGTTTTAGTGTAAAAGGGTGTTAATTGTGGGTTTTTTTTTCGGTTCCAATATTGGTAGCTTGGAACGTTTGGCGGGTACCAGACAATTTATGTCGTGCTGCAGTTTAATTTGCACCAAACTTAGTTGATAACTGATTTGAACTTTATAATTTTGGGAAAACCTTATGTCTAGGTAATCCTAGACCATGAAAAAGCACAAACTTGAAATGTAGACTTTTCTCGTCGCCTACAAATTTCCTACGTTGGTATTGTAAAGTTTTGACTTGGCGGATGATGATACTTCCAGTTTTGATAAAGAGATTAAGGGATTATGAATTTATTAGCTGTGCCCAGCGGTTTCACCTACGTAAGTCTCGATCCCGCGGGATTTACAAGATCAAAAGTAGCATATATACTTCTCCTTCTGTAACCTATACCAATATTCATCAAAATCAGTTCAGCGGTTAAGGCGTGAAAGCGACAATAGACAGACAAAGAAACATTGTTACTTTACTCATAAAATAATAAACATTATTTAAACCTAAAATATGTAACTCTTTCCGCATTTATAATATTAGTAAGAAGTAAGATGATTTTTTTACTCATGCAAAGCAATTTTGGAATAAAATATTCTTAGTCTTACGTTGTTATAATCTGATTTTTAATTAAGATATTTTTTATTTAAAAATATTTCACAAGCATAAGATCATATTATTATTATGGGAGCATAAGATATCTATAGGTAAGTATGTACCTGAGTAATTAAAACCATCTGTAGGTATTTGGAGTTTACGATCGCAAATCAACTTTATTAGTTAAGAAATAAAGTCAAAATTTGTTGTTAATATAAGTTGGTATCTTTCTAAAACAATTCCGTAGACAAGCATAGGTACAGTTATTTTTCATAAGTTCTAAATTGAACTCTATTACGAACACATAGAGTAGGGTTTGGACCAGATTTTAATGTTTTTTCAAATACGAATCTTTAATTTGATATTATTCATAACGTGAGAATTAAGTGAAGGAAAATAAACCTTAAGTAATAGAGATTAGAGTTCAGAATGTAGATTTTTGTCATTTCCGTTTTTTTTTCTCAAAGACATTTTTAATTCAATTTAGGCATCCGATGGACTGTCGGAGAAATTAGCGGTTGGTAACGTGAACATAACTTCATGTTTTAATAGTAGAGTAGACTAGATACGCCCACGGTTTCACTCGCTAAATGTTTTAACACACGTATTTCAAAGTTCAAAGTCAGCAAAGATGTGACAACAATTCATTAGTTGGGTTTTTTTAAGAACCTAAGATGGAGTTTTGGCGGAAACGCGTTATCGAAATGTAGGATGGAATGTTCATTTTCGTGAAACCTATTCAAAATGTGTGTTTAGTGGCGCAGGTAGGTAATTAATTTCGTGAAAGTGTACATGAAGTGTATTGTTAAAATTTAAATCAGTGCTGAATAAGGACTTTTCACGTTGCTTCCAAATTTCCTATAGTGTTCTGGTTCCCTTCTGCCTTCCCTGGCTGCCATTTTGCTACATCCTTCCCTGGACTTTCACTGTGATCTGTGTTTGAACACTATCTATCTCAAAGGTAAGCGATGATGCGTTCTAAGATTTAGCACGCTCATCTAGAAGATGTTTGAATGCTATGACTTTAATGAAACAATTGAATATCTTTTTGTATCCTAAAGTTTCAAAAGCTTTTAAGCTAAGGTGACATTCGTTTTTATTCTATTTCTAAACACTCCCTCTTTTCGTCAACAGAGTCGGTTAAAAATACGACTAAAATAAAACGAAACAAAATTTTGAAAACCGAATCAAAACAAAACGCTATAATGCCGCGAGTCTATTGTTTTGAAAAAAAAAAGCAACGAAAAACGAAACAAAACCTGCCGCTAAAACAATACGTTCGAAATTCAAAGCGTGATATCAATGGCGGTTAGGCCCTTTTGCTTCGGAAGTGGTAATATTGATTAGTAAGTGAGCCGGCCAATCGGAGGGCTACACAAAATGGCGGAGGGGTAGCTTCGCCCTAAGAAATTTATACCCATCTAATTTATTACGCATTGTTCGGCCGACATTAATCTTTTTTCTACTTATATTAATGGTTTAGTCGTTTTATTTTAATGAAAACGGTTTTCCGTTTACTATATCGACGCCATTTTTGGTTGTTAGGTTATGTATACGTTTTGTGAAATAAATTATCGGTTAAAATATTACCTAGTTATAGAAAAATTCAACGGTGATGTTTATACATTTTGTTAAAACAACTAATCGTCGACGTTTCTTATTCTAATTTTCTATAAGTATAAAACTAACTAAAAAACTAAACTAAATCTTAACCAGCCCACCAAATCCTTCGTGGAGGAAAATGCTGGCTGCATTGCCCCGTTGTATGCAGACATTTTAGCTGACAGAGCATTTTTCACCTAAAAAAATATCGGCATCGGAAAATGTTACAGGGTGGAAAAACGATTTTTCTTATTATATGGGTACGCGTCGCAAATTTATATCTATAAAATGCTTTGTCCCGACTGACTGATCAACGCACAGCCTAAACCGCTGATTGTAGAGCTCTTGTAACTTGTTAGAAAAGTAATTGTTCTCTAACCTCTAGTTACTATCAAGCGAAAAAAAAAATCTGCTTTTGTAACTTGGTTATGTGATTTCAGTTACGAACATGGATGAAGGAGAGTTAACTAGGTTACACGAAAATGAAAATTCAGCTACGCGTTCCCACCAAAACTCATATAAAAGATGGCTAAGATAAAAACCAAAGGTCAATGCTCTATAATTCATTGTTTTGATGACTGTACTATATTCTGATATAAAGTTTAGCACGCTGTAGTACCGGCCTATTAGAATTATTGTACATTCATGATGTGATAGCATTATTTTTTCATACCTATTTAAACCTAAGGTCGAAGGCGGATTCAAACGCCGTTGTTTGACACGTCACTCTCCATACAGAAAGAAAAACCTATTTTCCACCCCCTTTCGGTTCTTTTTTTTTTGGATAATTGACAATTATTTACCTACTTATTATCTCACAGAATTGATAGCCTCCTTTTTTGGAACTTGGTTAAAAACAAATTAAAACAATGTAAAATCAAAATAGATGCCGAAAGGATGTACCTAGGTAAATCTGTTGAAAAAGTTTTTTGAAATTGAGGTTCAATTTTTTTAAACTTTTTTGTAAAAATCTAAAATCTAAAAAATGTTGTTTTTATAGCCATTTTAATGATTTATTTCGTCCGACATGTTGTCAGTATCAAATATTAGTACCTACCATTTTTCTCTCAATGCTTATCGAAAGCAACAATGCGCAGCACTGCGCCCGCCAATAATACTCATGAGTGGGAGAGAGAGCGCAGGTTTTACGACCCGGTGTGTGCAACGAGTGAAAAACCCCGTACTATAGTTAGTTTACCTAGCCTACTCCACAAAGATCAATAAGTACTAGAGATGGGCCGACTAGTCGGCAGTTCAATTGACTAGTCGGCATAATTTGCCGACTAGTCGGCACCTGCCGACTAGTCGGTTGAACTGCCAACTAACAATTATACAATAAAACCAATATTTATTTAATTAGTAGTACAGTTAGAAGGTGGGTAGTCAGAAAAACGTAAACAAAACAAGTCATAGCTTACATACATCATCTAAACATCTAAAGTGTCATAACTATGCCTCAGCTCCATTTTTTTTTCCAACTTTTATTTTTATTTCATCCATTTTTTGGAAGTTTCGTTACAGCTTTCGAAGTGCAAACTTATCCAAAAATAGCAACAATCGCTGAGTGATCACGATTAACCCAAATATCTCGGAATTATAATGATCTGCATTGCCGACTAGTCGGCCGACTAGTCGGCAATTTTGGAACCGACTAGTCGGCTAGTCTGCTAGTCGGCAGAACCCCTAGTCGGCCCATCTCTAATAAGTACCTACTTCTCGACCCATAACTAAAGTTGAGAACACACAATAACACACACACAAAGGTTATATTATAAAGGTTTTCACAAACTATGCCCCCTATATGATTAATGACGCGAGATTACGCTTACGACTCAATCCCAGAGGAATAAGTCATTAATAATTCAGTATAAAGTTCTATAGAAATCGGTACAGCCGGGAGTTAAGATTCAATTGTAGTTATGTATTATTGTCAAGTCACGTGTCGAGGTAGGTAATAAGAGGTTGAAAATTTTAGTTTTTATATCTATAGTAACCGATAGAAATATATCTTATTTATGCAAACATGTAGGTATTTAATAAAAATATGAAGGAAAATTTTATTTTCATTTCTAAATATACGTACAGTGACCGGCAGATAAGTTGAAAAGTTTTTTCGTGGAAGGGGAAAATTCGCGCAGTAGGTACATTTTATATGCGCTTTCTATGAAAAATCGACTTCTGCGCATCCGCCATTTTGTTTCAACTAATCTGCCGCCTACTGTACCTAGTTGTTTTTAAGAAAGATATCATCTAATTTTATTTTTATAAAATATCTAGAGTCTATATTCTATAGAAAATAAATACCATGAATAATTATTTATTTTCTCTACAATAAAAACGCACAAAGAACTTCTTCTTTTGGTGGAGTGGTGTGGCTCACCTAGTGTTTGAGTTTTCAGGTCGCCCTAAGGCTTCAAACTTAACAAATAACTGAATTGGATATATTAGTTGTTGAAGATATCTAAAAAGTCGTTATTTTTACCCGAATGCCGAAAGAGGGTTATTCATTTGGTGATTGGGCTCTTAAAATGAAAAAATAAATCGAAATTATAAAAAACTTATGATATGAATACATTACTGAATTCATTTTCTAAGTTAAATTGAAGTCAGAACAGTATAAAAAATCCATTAATCATAGAAAAGTTTTCACATTTTCCTTTTCCAAGTATGTAGGTAGATAAAATATGTATTTTTCAGCGCTATAGCAACATATCTGTAATAATAAGTATTATGGAGTTTGTTTCTTTGTTTGAACGCGCTAATCGCAGGAACCGCTCGATGGTCCGATTTGAAAAAATAATTCAGTGTTGGATAGTCCATTTATTGAGGAAGGCAATATTTTTTATATTTTAAAAAGCTAAAATATTTAAAGAAGCGATCATGATCAAGCGTCAACGCCATTTTGTTTTGTACACTTGCGACCAAGCAATAGCCCCGCGGTTTCACCCGTGTATTACACGTACCCGCGGGATTTTCTAATAGACTTTCTACACACCACAATGAACACACTCTCCCAAATTTCACGTCTCTAAGACCAGCGGTTTGGGATCTACGTTGATTTATAAGTCAGTCAGCAGGACATTGAATGTTTTATGTATAGATAGACTAGCTGTGTCCCGTGGTTTCACCGGCATAAGTCCCGCTCGATCACACGGGATTATCATCGACTCTATGCCAAAAGTTTACTTTCCACTCTAGGGATAAGCCATTTTCCACCCGGTTATCTACCCATGAAAATGAAACTTTCCGAACAGGAGAGATGAAAAAATAATTTCTTATCGGATGTCTACATCATATAAAGAGTGTGTGTAGTGTGTACTCTAAATTTTAGCTCTCTGCTATCAGCGGTTTAGGCGATGCGTTGATCAGTCAGTCAGGGCAAAACATTTTATAGATATAGATTAACTATACCTAATAGATAAATAACAAAACATAATTACCAACATTATAAGACCAAATGTTCTCTAAACATAATAAAACTAAATAATCGAACAAAGGGAACACCGACAGGCAGGAATGAGCCAAAAAAATATTTAACGATATTTAAAAAAAAACTTGTATCGATGTTAGAACGAAGAATTAATCAAAAAACGTTACATGACTTGTAGATTTTGGATGTTCGACTCAAATGTACCATTTAACAGACCTTAGAGGCGTTGCTTAGTGACGCTTTAGTTATAAATTAGTTTGTAAGAACGTATAAGGTAATTTTGTAAGTATGGACTTTCAAAGACTTTCAGACTACTTTTCGCGTCATTCTGCCATAGTTACTGCACCAATGAAGTAATAGATTACATAAATTACATTAGAAAGCGCCTTGAACTAATTTCACATCACTTGAAGGTTCTTCGCGAATAAAAATCACAGATGTTTCCTAAAAAAACTACCTATATAAATTAAAACCCCAAGAGAGACTAAAAACTAAACAGTTTTTGAAGAAATCGATCCATTTTTTTCTTATATCGAATTCAAAATACATTCGTTTGTCTACCCCTTAGGGAGAGGTGAGGAACAATTTGTCATGTGAATCAGCATTATGGTTTCAATTTAGCTGTAGGATCGCACTCGGGTTTGCTTGAGTTTAAACATGACTATAGATAGAGAAAATGTAGAAGAGCAATAGACTGGTTCGGTCACTCATGAGAAGGAAGAGATACTTAAAAAGTATTATAGACTACTAGTTTCTTTGCATAAGTGATAGAGTCCTTTGAGATCTTCGTTTTGGATGACAGTTGGCAAACTTTAAAATGGCTTGGGCACCAGGAGTACAGACCTTGGAAGTAAACGGTCCTAGTCTTAGAAGACCAAATAAGAGGTAAAGGGACTGCGTTAGGGAGGATATGGGAAAGCATGGGATGAGCATAAAACTGGACTGGTCTTTATTAGAGACTAGAAGCAGAAAGGTCGCCTGATAGTGATCCATTTCAAAACTCGTCTCTGACGGACGAGACGAGCCAGTTCCAAACGTCAAACTGTTAAGGAAATTACTCACTAACCTTTAAAACAGATGGATCAGAATTCGAACGTCGTTAGAATACCCACCATATAGGTAATCTAAGGGGATGAGCGAGATATTAAGAGCGGCTTAGGGCGACCTGAGTACTGAAGTACTAGGTGAGACAACACTGTGAGGAGAAGGAAGAAATATAGTAAGTACCACTACTACCCAAAAGAAGAGATCCGGCGGACTGAACCCAGAGTTTGGAGACACGATCTGTCTAAAACAGATCCCTGATGGATGCTCCTGGGAGTGGCCTGACGGTACAGCGGAAGCCTTATCTGCATGCCCAAAGTGGTCATAGCTGGACGCTATATCTCACATATATAAAATTTCCATGTCACAATGTTAGTTACCGTACTCCTCCGAAACGGCGCGACCGATTTTTACCAAATTTTATATGTGTATTCAGTAGGTCTGAGAATCGGCTACTATCTATAAGGCAAAACAACGTTTGCCGGGTCAGCTAGTAACATACATAAATAGGTTTTAGTCGTCTGGGGTCCCTTACCACAAAGAAGAGATCTGTAAAGATCTCGAAACGTTGGGCTTTGATAAAATGCTAAAAATAATTAACACATCGCGATTAACACCGGAAAATTAGTTTAATTTTAAGTACCTACTGGGTATTATTCAAGTACCTACATAATCTCTAACATCCGCATTTGTAGACTTTATAAAACATTGTTTAGTCGCTATGAGTTTCTTGTGGTTTCTTCTCATCGGAGGGCGCGTTCCGAAACCACACTAAATCATAATCTTAACTCGAGACGTTTCAAAATGACCATGTATTTGTATCCATTGCTCTCAGTGAATATATGATTGTTGACTTCTATATGTTTTGGGTCGGTCGAATATCTGTTATTTGCAATAAAAATGTGATAAAGAGATATGACTAAGAAATAGGTTTAAAAAATAAATAATAAATATAGGTCAATTGTAGAGTTTCTTCTAGAGGCTAAGGTTAGGTAATATCTACAATTTTTTTATTATAATATGCGATCGCTAGAAAAAAATAATCCAATCATAGGTATATGTCCACTTTTGTTTCCATCCTGTACATTCTAATACTAAACCAAACATTAATATTAGTAGATAGGACGTTGCACGCAGCACCATCTAGCGCCAAACTATGCAACTAGTCTCGTACTATGGGTACTAAACAACGGCTATACCCTACTTAATACCAACATATTACTTACCTTATACTTTTTCTCTGTAAATTCATACAATATACAGTATGTTACGAAATGCGTATGCGACTATGAAGGGGATTGTTCTAGACGTCTAGGGAAACAAACTACGTTCTACAACTTCTAGAAATTCATTTTCTTTTAAACAATTGAGATTCATTTTCGGACACCCATTTCGTAGGTAGAAACATGTACATGTAGTAGAAAACATCCAGAACTAAAAAAAATGTCTCCGGCGAAAATTGAACCCGCAACCTTCTTCATCGCATCCGGATCTTTATCAAACGAGTCATAGAGGCCATAAAATTGGCCGTATTGGCTGTACATAATATATGATGGACAGACAGACAATCGCACCAGACTGTACTTAGATGAACATACCTAAACTAGCTATCTGGGTAAAGAATGGGGTGGCACCCTTATAGGGAAGTACATAAGGGTCCCTATGTAAAGGGGTGCTATAGATATATGTTATTTAATATTAGACTCCCCTGTGCTAGTAGGACTGTCGACTGAAACGATCGCACTTTGACGACCGATGCAGGAGGTTCCGGGTTCGATTTCCGCCACGAAATCTATATTTTCTATTAACTTACCAGTCTCTGTATCCACGGTGTAAGACAGTCCTGCCCAAGGGTCGTCCTGTTTAAACAATTAAACACTACAAAATCTGGTACAAAATAAGTAGACACACAATAATAAATGAATAAAATATATAATAAATACATTTTTCATAGTTTAAGAGGATAGTCTCCATTCTCTTTCTCCACACAAACGTAGTTTAAATTTTCGTCCCTGGATAAAGACATTAGAGCAAATATGTTTTGCCATAAAACTTATATCTGTCATGACTATGCATCTACCTTTTTGTTTTGTTCATTTTATTATTTTTTATTATTATTTTAATTAGAAAAAAAAATATATAGATATAGGTTTTATGGCATAAACATATTTGCTCTAATGTCTTTATCCAGGGAGGAAAATTTCAACAACGTTTGTATGGAGAAAGAGAATGGAGACTATCCTCCTATTTAGGAATCACTGAAATGCGGTTCGTCTTCAAGCATAGGAAAGTACCTAGTTTGTTTGTTCTAAGACTACATATTATCTCAGATGAAAGCAAAAAAGAGAAGATATGGTATATTCTAACATTGCGTATTCGAAAACTGAGCTCAATCCAGTGCTCGAATAAATCCTATTAATATTAAAACCGCAAATGTTTGTATGTATGTGACTTTATTACTCCTTCACGCAAAAACTACTGGACCGATTGCGATCAAACTTGGAATATAGATACCAGGAGATGTAGAATAACACATAGGCTACTTTATCCTTATATTCCCGCGGGATCGGGACTTACGCGGATAAAACCGCGGGATCCTGCTAGTGTAATATAGTTGTAAAACATACATACCTCCTTGACTTTCGGGTCGAGTAGAGTAGCCTTAACCTTCTCAATGCCTTCCTCTTCGTTCTTCTGCTGTATTATCTTCTCTTCAGCTATCTTCAGCTCCTTCTCGATCTCGTCGCCTAACACCTTCGTTGCCGATGGACCCTCCTATGTTACAATAAAAAATTAAATTAAACTAAATTTAATTTAAATTAGTATGAATCGCGTAATCTTTCGCGTTGCTTTTACTCTCGAGCGTTGAAATACAAGCTAAAATAATTACAAGCAACTTTCTTATCGGACGATTATCATTAAAGAATACGCTCTCCAAATTTATCTGTCTACTATTAGCGGTTTAGGCTGTGTGTTGCTTAGTCCATCAGTAACTTAGATATTCAAGACAAAGCCTTTCATAGATATATTAGAGAATCAGTTACATTTTCATGATCTTAATCGAGTATTATTATTTATTTTCTTACCTCGACGTTTTAACCATGTTAAAATAGTCTTGGACGCGAAAGGACTAAAATAGGAAATGTAAAAAAAATGGGAAAATGTAACTATGTTAATGTTAGAATTTTAAAAGTTTAGAAACTCACCGGCTGTACAGGGTCTTCGATGGAGAAACCCATGTCCACATCTTGCTTCCATAGCACCTCGATTAGATCCATGTCCTGCAAACAAAGTACCAAGATATTAACAATTATAATAATGGTTTTTTTGTGGGTTGTAAAGACAGAAACTAAATTAAGTCTATTAAAAGTAAACACAATAAATATAAAGTAAAATTTATATTGACAAGGTCAATAACGGCCAAAAGCGCCCATTATGATATTTATAGAAAAACTAGCTGCGCCCGCGGTTTCACCCGCGTAAGTCCTGATCCCGCGGGATTTACGGGATCAAAAGTAGCCTATGTCCTTCTCCGAGGTCCTATTTATCTCTTTACCAAAATTCATCAATATCGGTTCAGCGGTTTAGGCGTGAAAGCGTAACAGACAGACAGACAGAGTTAATTTCGCATTTATAATATTAGTAAGATATTTGACGGCTACTGTGGCTTGTCAGATGAATATCGGGCTGCAACGCAGAAGGTTGCAGATTCGATTCTCACCAGGAACACTTGCCATTGTCATTTTCGTCTGTTATGTCGATTGTAGCCGTACAGTATAAGTAAAGTTGCAGGCAAGAGAACCTAATGAGTGAACTACACAAGGTGCAAGTTTTGCATACCAATGGCAGCCCCGACGGACTTTCTTTGGTTTGTAGTTATAATGACAACTTTTTAGTTAACTTAAGTTGAGAGGTTTTAAGAAATTATTTGAATCCTTTTTAAATAAGATACAGCGACTAGATTTAACGATCGTGGGTTTAGATTTTTTAGGTTTGAGACTTTAGGTCCGTGGGGGCCGGCCGCTCTGGAGCTGTACAGAGAGCTAGCTAAACGTTTGGTGGAGGTTTCGGGTGACCGGAATGCTGGCTTGTATTTTGCCCAGAAAATAAGTATTTGTATACAACGGGGCAATGCAGCCAGTATTCTGGGCACTTTTCCCTCCACCAAAAGTTTAGCTGATTTAGATTTATTTTAGTTTTTAGTTAGTTTTATTTTAATCAGTTTTAGTTTTAATTTAGTTTTTAATTTTAATTATGTTTTATAGGTGTTTGGTTTCATTATAAATAACAATATTTAGAAAAAGTTATGTTTTAAATAAATTGATTAACGATCGTGGGTGTTTTCAAAACTTTAAATTTTGTTTTCTATTGTATAATTTTAGGTATTAAACCTTTAGTTTTGAAGTGAAAACTACATCTAAATCGGTCAATAGTTAACAAATTTGGTTGATAGAAGCCGCCTTGGTGTGTAATTGTCGAAAAATGGATTGTGCCTAACAGTCTATTCCAGTGCTCCCTAAAGAGAGATAATCATAACGACTATTTATGAACCATTTCCAACTAATCACAAACATTTTACTGAAAACCGCATCTATATCGGTCGAGCGAGCCGTTTTGGAGATTGCGCATCGACAAACTAACAATCTCTCACCCTAAAGCGTTTACTTGCTCCGTTCCGTCGTGGGTGAAAATGTACGAAAACTCATTTTTATAGTCTCCGCGTATCCTAGCGGAGCCACGGGACTCTAAAACACTCACAAAATTTTAATTGTGTGGTTCTAATAGGATATACATACATGGCGCTCAACGTGTTAAAAAAACCTACATTTTATCTTTGGGCTTCCTACAGTAAGTATAATAATATAAGGAAATCAACTAAAATCTATACTCGACGAATTGAAAACCTCCTCGTTATTTAAAGTTATCATTGTCACTATAATGTTGATAACTATTAGAGACATCTACTTTGCGTCGATGCAAACAAAACTAAATTTAAAACAGCGCCATCTATTTCAAATCAACAAAACCACTTGCTCGACTTTATCGCGTCATCTGTTGAGCAAATATTGTACTAAGCTGAACAGAGTCATCTAAGGAGCTCTTGGTACAACGTATCGTTCAGCTATTCGAAAACAGATGGCGTTAGTTGAGTTACTTGCGCTACTGAGCAGCAGATGTCGCTTCACCGAACAAGCTGTAACAGTTTTCATATAAAATATCGCAATTTTTTTTTGGAAATCGATAAAAAAGGTAACAAAAGTAGGTAAATAAATATTAATATTGAATAAAACTTGAACATAACACGCGTACACCTAAAAATAACTGAATATGAAAGCTAAATTTCCGGAAAATCGCGCTAGGTGGCGTTACTAGTGCGTGTAATTTCTAGAACATAGTTTTATGTTTTTCGTAAGGTCGTACCCGGTCAAGGCAAAGCAAGGTTACTAGCTGTTACGAACGACTAAAATAATATTTCTAAGCAATAAGAGCTAGGTATTCTGAATCACTCAAAATTGTCATAAATTGACACTACACTATTGCAAAGTTAAGAAATGGTGCAACAAGGATATCTTATAGGGGTTCATGCTGAGACGTTCATGAAACCCTCAATGAGTTGTGTCGCACGTGGCCCTAGAGTCTTCAAACTAAATAAACGTGCTACATCTGAGACCGCCTACAAACAATTAATATGCGAGATCAAAATCTCATATCTACTAGTTTAATGTAATAGTACCTACATGCTTTGCTTTGAATATTGTTATCTAAACTCAAAGACTGTTTTGTTTTTGTTTATATGTAGTATCCATAGTACAAGCCTAGTGCTTAGTTTGCACCTAGATTGCGGTGTGTGTGTGTAACGTCGTTCAATATTTATTTATTTAGAATCGGTTTGTAATTAAGAGGTCAGGCTACCTACTCTAACTTTACAAACGTAGTCTACTGTTTCCTCGGATAAAGATATTAGGACCGTATAATATGTGTATGCCATAAGTCCTATAACAGCCATGACCATGCCAGTATGTACGTTTTGATTTTTTCATTTTCTAATTTTTCTGAATATTATTTAACTAGCAGATTCCCGCGGTTTCACCCGCGTAAGTCCTGATCCCGTGGGAATATCGGGATCAAAAGTAGCCTATGTTACTCCTCGATAATGTAGCTTTCTAATGGTGAAATAATTTTTAAAATCGGTCCAGTATTTTCGGAGATTCCTCCCAATATACATACATACATACATGTTACCAACGTTACCTTTAATTAGAAAATGAAAAAAAAAATAAACAAAACGTTGGGGCATGGTCACGGCAGATATAGGTTTAATGGCATAAACAAATATGCTCTAATGTTATCCAGGGAGGAAACAGTCGACTACGTTTGTAAAGTTTGTATGGAGAAAAGAGTAGGTAGACTGTCCTCTTACTTACACAGTTATTCAGAAGACCGCTTATAATAATAATAATAATAAGCCCGCAGGGCACCTTGAGGCGAGGTGTCGGGGAGTAGCGACCCCGCGGCTACCCGAGTGCTCCAGGGGGAAACCACCGTTCCTCACCTCCGGCTTGCCTTAGTTGGCTGGTCGGAGTGAATACTGACGAGGAAGCGGTCCCCCGCCTCTGGCTTGCCTTCACCGGCCGGTCAGAGTGGAGTCGCGAGAGCAGAGCTCCCACTCTGCTCGTAGGATGGATGCCAATCGTAAGTGGTGAGTGGGCCAGGTAGGCTGGACCCTCAGGGAGCCCGTGACCTGAGTATAAAATCCAGGGAGGCCTCTCCATCCTTCAGCCACTCACGCCCCTGTTGCCCCCTGGCTGTAATTTGCTCGGCTTCATTTAGGGTGGCCCAGTTTGTGAGTTGGCGAGTCTCCGTCTGCCATTTTTACTTGTTTGTTGAACAATGTTACGGCAGGCGCCATAGTCCCCATAGTTCCCCCCAGTACCCAATCCACTACCAACCCATTGCCATAGCCCAAGTAGTTTTCATCCATAGTTTACAAAGTTTACATAGTTCTATCCAAACCGGGGGTTGTCCTTGGTTGCATTTTATAGTGTGGACAGGGATAATCGCCGGTTTGGTGTCCATTTCATACTTTGCGATTAAAATTGTAACTAAAACGGGCCTCTACGTGTTGGCTTCGGCCCCACGCACGCCTTCCAAAGGTCCGGGGCTCCATAGCCCCGTGAAACGGAAACGTTACAAACAATAATAATAATAAATAATTTCTCCGAACAACACACAGCACCATCTAGCCCCGTGGTAAGCGACTAAGCTTGTGTTACGGTGACTAGACAACGGATATAATACTTATATTTATTTTTCTTTTGTAAATACATACATATTATACATAGAGGGACACCCAGACCAGACACAAATATTTATTTTTTAAGCATAAATACTTGCACCCGGCGGGAATCGAACCCGCAACCTCCTGCATTGCAGTCGCGCTTTCGCACGACGCGCCACCGAGGTCGTCGGCCGAGGCTTATGGCGACGTACATTGCCGTATCGCTTGCCTTATGTGGCATTATCTATAACATATATATAATATATTTACTTATTAGGTAGGTACATAAAAGGCATGTAATACATACCAGTTAACATTGAAACTAAAACAAGTATGAATTAGGCTCAGGCAACGAATATAATTTACTTCGTATTAGGTGCAAAGTACGATTGTAATAATTGTTTTTTATGTACTTACTTACCTAAGTAAGAAAAGACAAAAATGTCTGCGCCAAATGCGAGGCTTTAGTACCAAACGATAATACGTCTTTGTCTACTTAATTATTATTTGTTATCGGTTATTAACCGATTGTGGCCGTTTGGAAAATAGCCTTGACACTGGCTAGTTTCCAAACGGCCATAATCGGTATTTATACAATAACTAGCTGCGTCCCGCGGTTTCACCCGCGTAAAACCCGATTTCCCGATCAAAAGTAGCCTATGTTACTTAGGGTGTGAATGTAGCTTTCTAATGGTGAAAGACTTGTCGAAATCGGTCTAGTAGTTTCAGATATTACCCGGAAAATACATACATAAATGTTACCAACGTTGCCTCTTTATAATAATTATTAGTATGGATAAAGCTTTGCAAGCTCACAGTACTCGGGCGACACTATCATTGCAACTTAACCTATAAAGCCCACACCTACAGCACACATTAAAAATAAATTCGTGCGTGTGCTGTAGGTGTGGGCTCTGTAGGTAAAATTGCAGTGTCAGTGTCGCCCGTGTATTTTAAGCTTGAGGTAAAGTGTCAGTGGTGTCGTGTATTTGAAGCTTTATGATAACACCAATAGAAAGCTACATTATCGAAGAGTAGGCTACTTTGGGTCCCGATATTCCCACGGGAATGGGGTAGGTAATAAGAGATAACTTCAAGTACATTTCACACTTGCCTATCGTCCGGACCGTACCGTATCCCGAAAGCTAACCCTTTCGTTAGGTATTATTATAGTACCTAAATGCAGAAGGTAATTCTGTACACGTATAGCACAGTTCTAGTGCAGTGTGCACTACAATGATAATATTAGTTTATCGGTGCACGCACGTGTAAATGTGTGATTTCACTTTCATTACTTACAATTTTGCTGTAAAGACTAACGTCATTCGAGTGCGGCGCGTGGCGCGCTCGCAGCCAAATAGGTTTCATTACAATTTATTTCACGACCCTGTAATAAATACGGCCCTTCGTAGACGATATCTATTATCTATACTGATTAATATTAAATTAATTAGTTCCGCGTAAGTCCCGATCCTGTGGAAATATCGGGATCGTAAGTAGCCTATGTTACTCAGGGTGAATGTAGCTTTCTAATGGTGAAAGAATTTTTGAAATAGGCACAGTAGTTTTTGAGTTTATTCATTACGAACATACGACACACACACACAAAAATACAAATCTTTCCTCTTTATAATATTAGTGTAGATATGTAAAATACCTATACGCAAAAGAAAAATAAATATAAGTAGGTATAATATCGGTTGTCTAGTCACCATAACACAAGCTTAGTAGCTTACCATGGGGCTAGATGGCGCTGCGTGTTGTTCACAGAATTGTTTATTCATATATTTAAGACTGCTTAGTGAACCTTTTCTATACTAAAGTGTCGCTAAGTAACGTCTTTAAAAACTGAGAAAATAGTTTGAAACACGTGGATTGCTACTGGTACCTCTATAATATACCTATCGATTGTTTGTAAACAATAATCTGCCGCCAGAACGCGCTCCTCGTATTGGCTACAGATTGGAGTGCGGGAAAATAGTGCGCACTTTCCCAAACATTTAATTTATGAGAGACACGAGAACGTTTTACAACATTGTATTGATTTTTATACTAACTAGTTACACCCCCCGATTTCATACGTAAGTACCTATATCTCATAATTTTGTATTACCCGGGTGTTAATCGCGTGATTTTTAACTTTTTAATAATTTTCTTACCTAGACGTTTCGACCATGTTCAACGGTCTTGGTCGCGAGGGGAGCAAACAAAATTATGAGTTCCAATCGTGTTAGTTTAAAAAGTTTAGTAGCTATAGCTCTCAAAAAATATTTATTTAATATTTTATTTACGCTTATGTAGCCTCTTACTAATAAACAATGATTCACAGACGACTAAGTTAAGTAACGTTTGTTTCTGTCTGTTAACTTTGAAACGTCATGTGACAGTAAAAGACAAACGATACATAGGTTAGGCATTTGTAAATCATCGTTTATAAATACGTAAAAGGTGGTAACAATGATGTCTTGTAAAATTTACACACTTGTATCGCAATATTTAGTATTATATCCGTTGTCTAGCTTATTCGCTTACCACGGGGCTAGATGGCGCTGTGTGTTGTTGTCAGAATTTTATTTATTTTATTTTTTACTAGCAGATTCCTGCGGTTTCATCCGCGTAAGTTCCGATCCCGTGGGAAAATCGGGATCAAAAGTAGCTTACTCAGGGTTACTCAGGGTGAATGTAGCAGTCTAATGGTGAAAGAATTTTTGAAATCAGTCCAGTAGTTTCGGAGATTACCCCCAATATACATACATACATACATGTTACCAACTTTACCTCTTTATAATATTATAATTTTATAATTTTGACGACCTCTGTGGCGCGTCGTGCGAGAGCGCGACTGCAATGCAGGAGGTTGCGGGTTCGATTCCCGCCGGGTTCAGGTATTTATGCTTAAAAATAAATATTTGTGTCTGGTCTGGGTGTCCTTCTATGTATAATATGTATGTATTTACAAAAGAAAAATAAATATAAGTATTATATCCGTTGTCTAGTCACCGTAACACAAGCTTAGTCGCTTACCACGGGGCTAGATGGCGCTGTGTGTTGTTCACAGAATTTATTTATTTAATTTATTATTATTTAACTTTACCTCTTTATAATATTATTAGTGTAGATTTAAATCACAATCTTATAAAGAAACCGGGTAAGTGCAAGTCGGACTCGCGCGCCGAGGGTTCCGTAATCATAATACAACTGTAGTGTAGATATATGAGCACGAAACCTTCAGTTGTGGTTCTATTATTGGAATTACTGACCGTTTTCCATTTTTCGTTAAAAACGCCCTTTGTTAAAACCAAAAATAGTTCTCTTTGAGTTAGTTCTCTTTGAGGTAGGTACTTAATTTTAGTTACTAATTAAATTACACAAAAACCATCGATATCGGATAAGGTGGAAAAGAAGTTTTTCTTTTAACCCTTGTTGTATGGAAACAACACATCGACTAAATCTTCAAACAGCCCTCTTAATAGGTCCATAAACTAATGAATGACCCAGACCGATCGATACCCTAGGGTTCCTAAACTTAGGTCGCGACGGGAACCGTCTGGGGTCAAAATACTTGGGATGAATGCACTTTCAACTAAACAAAGGAAAGCTCCGTGTTCCGTCCGATACGTAAACCGGTGCAGCCATTATAGTGCGTCTTGCCTTTGTGTCTTTGATCTAAAAAAGTCATGGCAAAAAATGACATATTTAACAACATACTAAAATTAAGTGCTGGTTTCACAAAGTGAAGCTTTTTTTTGCAATGGCCACGCACTGCATGGAATTAAGCTCGGATTCTGTCCCACTACCCTTTTTCAATTTTTAACCAACTTCCAAAAAAGGAGGAGATTCTCAATTCGTCGGGATAGTTTTCTAGGCAAGCGAGCGTGCCATTATCTTACTTTCTTAGCTCTATTGATATTTTAAATTCATTATTTTATAGATTTTCTCATAGAGAGTCGGTAATACATTAAGGTCGTACCATAAAACATCATATGACAGGGATAGTGCTAGCGAATTTCAGATGTGTAAAAGAAGGACGTACGATGCGACTATGCGAAATTTTAGAGATTCTTTTTTCTGTGAACAGCGCAGCAGCGCCATCTAGACCCGTGGTAAGCTAATAGGCTTGTGTTACGGTGACTAGACAACGGATATAATACTTATATTTAAAGTAAAGGGTTCTAAAGATATTCAGTAAAACAAGGTAAAACATCTCTAAAACACCACAGTTTTTTATATTTATTTTTGTAGTTAATTTTTTTAACAATCATAGTTTCACATATTATATGATGATGAGATTTCTAGATTTTCATAATATTTATTACGTTTGTACCACGAATAGCGAGTTATTCGCAATTTATCGGATCAAAATTAAGTATGGTGGACTGTTAAAATTCATAAAGTCCATCATTTATCTGTTAAATTCCACGTTGATGTAAGATGGAACAGTACGGTACGTTAAATTGGTCACTCACCTCCGTGGGTCAGTGACCTTGCCAAAAATTTTAACAAAGCCGAAAAAAAAAACACATTCACACGCCTTGATTGTAAGCTGAAGCCTACCCAGCTAAGAAAGGTAACAATTACCTACATATAAAAAATATGAGCAAAGTAGGAACAGCGCAAAATGTTCCTACTTTGCTCCCCTATGGGTAAATGCTCCCAATAAAAAAATATTTGATCGCCAAGCTTGGCGAACCATGCTTTAAGAGGAGTATATACGCCAACGACCTTGAAACTGAAAATCCCTGTCGGGCTCATCGAAAATTGTTGATTATTTCATGACGGAATGTCTTAGAACTTTTTTTTGTGCACAGATTGTAGGTGACATTGTTTCCTACATTTTGGTGTAGTTTTAAGACATGAACCTCATATTAGTGCAAAGCCTATCCAAATTTTAGACAAAAAATGTCTGATTTGGCTTAAATGTCGATAGGCTTCAATACGTTTAGACATATTTGTATGGAAACTGCACTAAAATATCGGAAACAATGTCGCCTACAATCTGTACACAAAAAAAAAGTTCTACGACATTCCGTCATGAAATAATCAACAATTTTCGATGCGCCCGACATGGATTTTCAGTTTTTCAGAATAGGGCCCTTAAGTCTTAAAAATGAGAGATATTTCGGATACGTTCACAATAAAATGAAATGTTACGAATAATTGAACATATTAGGCGATCAAACATTTAATTAAATAGGAGCATAGTTACCCATAGGGGAGCAAAGTAGGGACATTTTACGGTACCTATAATCTTTGTGATAATAAATAGATCGACAAAGAAATGTAATCAAATCTTTTATTGTAGGTGTAATTGAAAGGAAATTACAGATAAATAGGGTAATAGTACCTACTATAATTATTTCTGACCTTTATTTGCTAACAATAAAAGCTATAGATAAGCTAATCAACGTTAACATATGATATTACAAGGTTAATCGGCAGGTCATAGTAAACGAATCATGTTTAAGGATGCAGTACTCGAGTTTTTTTGTTCATTTTATGTTCACGCCGTATATGAAGATCCGATCGAGAATTTATGTTTTTTTATTTATTTAAAAGTTACCAACTTAACTGTGGTATTTAGCATCTTGTTGGTTTCATAAAAAGTATTTCTCACTTCAACTTCTGAAATACACCCGTTTGTTACGAACCTTCACCTATTTCTCATCATTATGTACTAAAAAGCATACCAACTTAGTACATAATAAATAAATATGACGGTCAAAAACCCATTACATTAGATAAGACATAAAAAACGATTTTAATAAACAACAAAAGACAACGTCCCCCTCAAACGTATGGATATCGACACCTGAATAAAACATTGATGTAAGTTCAAAACGGTCAAATGCTAGGTTTTACAATTATAATTCTTGAGAATAACTTTAACGGGTCGACTTTACGGCACATTGAATAATTTGTGTCGCAATCTACTATATAAAAATAAGTCGGGTTTTCCTTCCTGACGCTATAACTCCAGAACGCACGAACCGATTTCCACGGTTTTGCATTCGTTGGAAAGGTCTCGGGCTCCGTGAGGTTTATAGCAAAGAAAATTTAAAAAGAAAAGCTGGAAAATCAAAATCAAACTCAGCGATGACGTATGACGATGACGTAGTAAGGTAGGGTAGGGTAGTAGTAGAGTAAGGTATAGCAGGGTAGGTTAAGGTAGGGTAGTTGTAGTGAAGGGTTCTAAGTAGTTTTTTATTTAACGAGCAGGACAACGTCTGCGGGGTCAGCTAGTTTCTGTATAAAAACAGTTTTAAAAAATTGATTCTGAAATGGCTCAAAATAATAACAATAAAGTAACTATAAATAATGGTATTTTTGGGATTTTCGTTTGCCACGTTCGTGGAGTCTTTAGTTATCCCAACAACCCCTTGGTCATCCCCCTTAGTGGCTCCAACCAACCAACCATGGCTTCCATCTTTTAGTTTTTAAGGGTTAAGTTATTTTACTCCCGGACCCTGTGTACTTCATATCGAAATATTTTCATTGTAAATAAATATAAGCTGATTTGAATTTAAAAAAAAAAAAACGTGGAACAGCACTGCAGTTAGAGGACGGACCATGGACCAGCTTACTTAAAAAACTATTTTTTATGAGCGGATAGCGTTCTCTTTAAAAATGGAACCGTGTTAACTACAAAATATATGAGAAAATTATATATAATTTTTATTTATTGTTTCGATACTTTTACCAAGTTTCATCTTTTGAAGTGTGAAAAAACAACAAAATAAAACTACTAAGTTTCATCCTATTCTAGGTGTAAACAAATTCATAAAAATCGGCGCAGCCGCACTCGGGATCTTCCATTTCTAAAAAAAGCACACAGCACAGCACCATTTAGCTACAGCAAACTTATCAACAGGCCAAGATTAAACGTTTCACAATTATCATTCATTTTACAAAGAAAAGAAGACGCATAGAAATTGAGCTTATATTCAAAAAAATACAATTCGCATGTTATTTTATTCAAAGTTCCCATAGTTGTTCTCATTAAAAATACTCTTAACGGACAAACAATCAAAAAATTAAGAATTTCATATATTTTCCTGTCTACTATTTTGGACTTAGGCTCGTTTGAACGCATCTACAGGAAACATTTTCCAGTGATTTACTTGTGCGAATTATTAAGTTTACAGTTCACACAATCGCCAATAGATGTCGCTCATTTTCTAATTAAATAGGTATTTCATAATTTTAAAGACGTTCTTTTCCTCATCATATTTCTATTCCAAAACAATTCATTGTAAGTTTTGGGGAAAAAAATATAATAAATACTTACCTTATTAAGTTATCAATGTTATCAGGTACAGGGTATGGCGTATTGAGTGGATAATCTTGCAAGGGCGTGTGCGGTGGCAAGGCAGGGGTCAACCTGCCTTGCCACAGCTGCTTATATGTTCACCGGTGGAAGTCCTGTGACTAATTAGATAGACTATCTTATGTCTAACAGTCAGTATGGACTCGCCATAAAAATCAAACTTTCAAAATTATTAGTCTGCCATTTTTTGTAAGAATTTCAAATTTTACCAATTAAAAATTACACCGTAAATGGTTTTAATAACGCATAATAATATGGCCATGATCATATCCAGATCATAAACATCTGGCGCGAAAAGTGTGCGAAGCAATGACGTATTTTCTGACAAGACAAAAGAGACCACTCTAAGAGCTGATATGCTGATAAGGGTCATTTTGATTACTAGAATTATTGATAAACAAAACATTGTTTACTATTTATTTGAAATGCAACTTTGCAGAGAACATAATCGACATAATTTTTGTATGTCGTATTCATGACACACTCTCTTATGTTTCGAGTCAAACAGGATATTTGATATAATGTCAAAATGTCGAGCACAACAAAATAATGTTTCAAAAACATTTTAAATATTCAATTTTCAATAATTTTAGTAGGTCTGTACTTTTGTCTCCATCTCTAAAAATAAATATCTAAGGACTACGTAATGGAAACTTACCTCTTGAGTCAGCTCGTCTCCTGTATGATTTCCTTCATCAGGCTCAATCTTGACATCAGACGATTCTTTGACAGAAACATCCATGTCACTGACACCACTAGAACTGGCCGACGTGAAACTGGTACTAGCTCTCGACCTCTTCACATCAATCACCAGCTCATCATCAAATATTGGAGGTAAATCATAGACTTCGTTATCAAGGGGAGTGTTTTCTAACAGATACTGCTCTAGATTTTCATGTTTCTTAACATCAACGCAATCTATACTGGTTCTTAAAGATTTTACGTCTTCGAATAGCTCTTCGTAGTCTTGTAAATCCGCCATATTTTGGTTCAGAACGGAATCCGACCCGCCCAAATCCATTTCAGATTTAACATTGAAATAGGAAACGAAATTCATCGCATTATCACTATATAGGTCTTCATTTTCACGCTCTTTCTTTATAGTAATATCTAAGAGATCGTCTGGTTTCTCCGTTTTGATCTGCATCTCGGGTTGGACTAGGAATTCGTTAACATCAAAAGAACGGCTTGCTATCTCTTGGAAAATGTCTTGCTCTGTGTGGTTGGCAAGGAAATCGGCTGAGAGTGTAACCGCGATCGCTCCTTCTTGGTCATCTCTCAATTCTTCTTCCTCTATCTTTACTTCCTGAGCAACATTATCGTCCGAAGAGACGCCATCCTGACCGGCCGGTTCGTCGTATTCCGTCGGACTGGCAGGGTCATCGTTGCCGGTCGCTATATCTACATTATTCAGTAAATATGTATGAATGGGACTGCGTTCATTGTATTCTAAGTAGCCGTACCTTCCGAGCGAATTTAATTCTTCGAATACTTGTCTGTGGTAGTTTTCCAGGACGTGGTCTAGGGACTTCGGATGGACGAAGCGTGGTCTAATCAGAGTTCTGGCTTCGTGCTCCAGTTGCCAATCAGCCCCGTCCGTTCCGTTCCCAATATGCAACCCTATAAGTTGCTGCGTCTCTCTTTCTAAATAATCACTAGGATCAGACTTAAGTAGACTTAAAACTAGAGCAAGGCGGAGAAGCTCATCGCCGTACAACTTCTTCAGAGCTATCATTTTGCTTAACCCTAACTTGAGCACTAAAATACTGAGATCAATTAAAAAAAGTCCTTCTGTTCTGCCTTATTCTCCCTTTACGCTTGTCGGGTGACAT
Organism: Idaea biselata; assembly: GCA_958496205.1. NCBI lineage: Eukaryota > Metazoa > Arthropoda > Insecta > Lepidoptera > Geometridae > Idaea > Idaea biselata. The sequence continues at coordinate 59,341,314 of OY292394.1, read as the reverse complement.
CTTTTCTTATTAACAGTCAATTGTTCTTAACACGTAGCACTTTAAGTCCGCCATTTTTAAACACTGAGCACCAATCACGTTTGAATTTAAATATTTAAACTGCAGCACTGAATTGTCTATTCTGTAAAAATAACGTTCTAGTTCTGATATTCTTTACAATACAGCGGGTAACGATCACGGGGCGGTACTTTTTCGAAGTCACTTGAATACCTAGATTAAAAATTATTCAAATAAAATATATACTTCAACTGTTTTCAATGAAGCTAACAAATTATTTATAACAAGGGCAAGAAATACGAGGGCACAACAACAATTTCAAAATGGTATAATTTCGGAGGTGTGTACTATGCAGTAAACTCTCGGATGGATCGGCTTGTATGGACAAAGCGCAGAGAGAATAAACTGAGACATGTATCTCTTTTGTTCCAAAAAAATCGCCACCTTAATAGAATACGGTGGTAATCTAAAAAATAACATTTTTGAGGTTAGATCGACGATTGACTTCGTCCATAGTTTCAAAGCAATTGTCATTTATTAGGAACAATTATTTATTATTCAATCGGTGTATTGACCTCTGACTTACAGGTAGGTATTTAAAGCATTACGTACCCTATTGTTTTCGACTTAAGTGTGACTTTTGAATGAATAATTATTAATCAAATTATACCTAAATCGGATAAACAAAAGAAAGCAAGTAACCTAAGTAGATGTTTTGTTTAAGTAAGCGATTTTTTTGTTACATCGACGTTTTGTAATGTTATTAAGTAGGTAGATAAGGTACTTGTAAGTATTGCGTAGAAGAGTTCTCTACGTAGCTTCATTTTACCTTGCTGTTATAAAATGAGTTTTAAGGCCAGACCTGGTTTAAACCATGATTTAGGCATAGTAAATCATGGTTTAACCCAGGTCTGGCATTTAAAACTTATTTTATAATAGCATGGTTAGTGTTTTAATATAGTTTTTGAGGGTGTATTTTGTGTAGTGTGGATTTTGATAATAAAATCTTTTTTTTATTCGAGCACGTAAGCCATACACAACAGAATAAAAATTAAGGAAAGCAGTTAATGAAAATTACGATCGTGTTGCTATCTACCGGTTAGGCTCTATGGCAGGTTGTTATTATGTTTTGTGTAGAAGTTGTGTAACATATACGAGCATGACATTTTTTATATCTATCGAAAAAAAAACGTACTCGTAAACTACCACTACTGAAAGATGTTGTGAATACACAAAATTGAACTTTACTGCATCGAAATAGGATAAAAATGCAGCAACAACGGTTCATTTATTTTTATTTTTCAACTTAGTACGATTAGATTATCGTTCGTATCACGGGGATTGCATCTAGGTATAAGTACCCTCTGTTTGTAAAAAAAAAATTAATTTACGAATTACTTGATATTGGTGAATTAAGATTAATCAGTCCGAAAAAAAAGATGTCACTGTTTTAGGACTAGACACTTTTTTTATATTTAGCAATAATAAGAAATATATTAATACAATCCGAAAATAAAAGGCGTCCAGTTTAAACTTTTCACAACTTTAGTTCGCACTTAACACAGTTCGAATTTTTATATGTCAGGACAAGTAATTATTAATAAATAATTAACTTTTCAAATACAGTTTTCTCGTGAAATTTAAGAGCAGTCAATAAGTTCATAAACTTCAAAATGCTCCAATAATATTCTTTTTCACAATAATTTTAGTTCGCACTTCACAGTTCGATTATTACAAGTTTGTTTTTATTTTTAGAAAGCACGAAGCGCGGAGACGCGCGCATTCTACCACTGTCTCAGAACAACTGAGCGAGTCTCCACTGCCTGTCTTTGTGTATGATCTTTTGTTTAACCTCTATGTCTAAGGTGAGGAAAATATTTCTATTTTTCGATGTTTTTATTAGATCGCTCTACAAGTACCACCTACTATCCGTTCTTTCTAAGGATAGTTACCACATTAAATACCATAGTTAGAGAAGGTAAGTTACTTCGTTAGTACTTAATGTTTTTGACCGAGCGAGGGAAGTGCATCTGCTTTAAGACTGGCAAAATTTTCTTTCGTATGTGGGTTGAGTATGTTTGTTCCTTCTTCTCTACATGTCGCATTTCCTAACCGATCTTCACCAAACTTAGTATATTAGATAGATCGAGGTATTTTTTCTGTCATGGGGGATTTTTGATCGGTGGGATATTTCGCCTACTACGTAGTAAATTTATAAAAATAGACATTTATACATTACATTTTTCCTCAGACTTAATTTTCTCTCTATTTCTCTAGAATATCCCTAAAGGTCAAGTTATTTGAAAATAGAAACTGTCATAAAAAAACAAAAGATTTAAAAAAATTGGAAAGAGGTTTTTGTATCAATCGTCTTTCGTTTTGTAAATAATGTTTTCGAAGAAGGTATTTATTTAAAAGAAGTCTTTTTTTTTAACTCTTGTTTATTATTTTTAGCATTGTTTCAATGCAATCCATTTTATAACACGAATCGGGCATCAGGCTTGAGAATTAAAAACATACCTTAGAGTGGAATCATAACATTAAAAATATTCCAACACTTCTTAATTTCGTTTCAATGGGTATTTTTCTACGCTGTTATAAAACTACGTCTAATATTTAACCACGTAACGATTTCATAAAACGTCTAAATAAATAAAATTACACATTGTTTACGTCAACACTTCTTAGAAAATTTTAAAACATCTAAAAAACGTCCGACTATTACACAATTTACTTAGGGGAAAATCTACCTACTCTTTTCTCCATACAAACTTTACAAACGGAGTCGAGTGTTTCCTCCCTGGATAAAGATATTAGAGAAAATATGTTTATGCCATAAAACCTATATCTGCCATAACCATGGCCCTACTCCCTACGTTTTGATTTTTAACACTAAACAAGATTTGAAAGGGAAGGGGGGGGGGGGGGATGGGTAGTCCGAAAGACGTCTAGGCGAATCACTTTAGTTCTAGTTCTACGATTTTTTTGGAAATTCGAATACCTCGTCCATGAATCAAACGTTAGAGATATGTTGATTTAGTTTATAAACGACGTAGGTAATCTGTTTATTAACAAAGAATCAATGACCTAACTTCGCATGAATCATAGTGAGTCAAGCTTTAAAAATATTGCGTTAAAGCTCCTAGTATAAACTTCAACTTCTTTACAGATACGAACTTCTTTTCATATAAACTTTTTAAACAAACACGATTGGAACTCATCTTATCTTCTTATATATAAAAATGAAACGTTTTCCGTTGTCACGACATCACGCGTGAACGGCTGGACCGATTTCGATAATTCTTTTTTTGTTGTGTTTGCTATTGTCAGGAGAAGGTTCTTATGAAAGAAAAAATGCTAAACCGATTTTGATGAATTTTATTTTTTTATACTAAACGACAGGACAACGTCTGTCGGGTCAGCTAGTAATTTTATATTTTCGAGCTTCGTAATCGTCTTTCATATACATATGTAGTGGTGTGGCTTACATAGTGTTAAAGTTTTCAGGTCGCCCTAAGGTAGGGTTGCCATCCGTCCCGGTACACCGGGACATGTCACCGGTTTGAAACTTCTGTCCCGGTCGTCCCGGTTACCCTACAAAATGTCCCGGTATTTCAAAACAACATGACACAGTCACACATCCACACCTGCAGACGTACTTTCAGTTGATGTGGAGTCAGTAGTACTCAAGATTTACAAATATTTTTCGATATTTACAGTACCTACGCAATGAACGTCTCAAGACTTTTTGAGATGCAGCCGATGTCATTCATGCAAATTTACAATCTCACTCCAGAACTAGGTGGCTATCATTACTGCCGGCAATAGAACGTATTCTGAAGCTGTGGGAACCATTAAGAATTTTTTTTTTGGCTGAAACCAGACCACCAAAAGCAATAGTCGATTTCTTTAACCACCCTTTGTCACAAGTCTATTTTCTATTTTTACATAGCCAATCGTTTTTATTTGAGAAACAAATAAAGAAAATAGAAAAATCAAATATAACCATTATTGAAGTTAAAAAATTTTTGGGAATTCAAACAAAAACTGAATATTATGACAAAATAGCAAAAAATACCCAGCATTCAAATTTGATAAAGTCATTTGACGATGAAATTGATACTTATTACAAAACGGCTTTGGAGTATCTACAACAGTGGAGTTCTCCACTAACAAAATATGAAATATTTTCATGGATGAATCTTACTGCCCCACCAGAATGGCAGGATGTTGAAAAGACAGTGAAATATTTACAAGATAAAGGAATTATAATCGTCGACAGTGTATTCGAAGAAATAGTACCTATACCTTAAAGATTTTATGGAACAAAGAAGAGGTGAATCTTGGAATGAGAAAGACATGCACGAAAGATGGTTGAGTTTTTTTAAAGACACGGATATTTTAGACAGGAAGCAAACTTTGATTTTGTTGTGTCAATACTTATACGCCATCCCTGGCCATAACGCGAATGTGGAGAGAATATTTTCTTTAGTTGCTGCACAGTGGACAAAAGAACGTAATCGCCTTCACATAAACACGGTTGAAAGCATAATACAATGCAAGTTTAATTTTAAAATGACATGTTCGGAATTTCATAAATATGTTATGGGCGAACCAGACCTATTAAATAAGGTGACGAAATCAGAAAAATATAATAAGAATTGATCTATAGTTATTGTATGAAAATTTTTTTGTACTTATTAATGAAGATAAAACTGTAATAAACATGATTTTGTTTCTTTTATTTTTATCAAATTTTTCATCACTTAGGTACCTATTGTTAATGTCCCGGTCAGTACTTCAGCTCTTATGGCAACCCTACCCTAAGGCCTCTAACTTGACCTGACGACTGCTATCAGAGATCACAAATGGGACCAACAACTCAAGGGGTATTAGCCGCTAAATTAAAATCCATGTCGGGTTGCACGAATATTGTTGATTATTTCATGACGTTAAAGTTGTTGATATTTTTTTGTGTATAGATTGTAGGACATTGTTTTCGACATTTTAGTAGTTTACAGACAAATATGTCGAAGGGTGTTGAACCCTATGTACATATTACCCAAAATAGTTATTTTTTGTCTAAAATATACGTTTAACGTGCCTTCCGAAGCACGATGGGCGGAAAAAATACTAATTCTTGGGACTCGAACTTGCAACCTTCTACGCCACAGCCGGGCGTGTTTATATTATTTATTGATAGACGACATATGACAAAAGCCTATTCTATTAGTACTGGGGCAGTTCAGTTTGCATATTGATCTACGTAAGGTCGAGAATAGGCAAGGTCCGCCATCTGTTAGCCAAACCTTGCCTTTAATGGTATGGCGGCGGCTGTATGCTTGATATTGATTTGCCTGTACTTACTTCTCTAGGTAAGGTAAAGAACAAAAATAAGTGTTTCTAGGATTTCAATAATGTAACCCAAAAAAAAACTCAACAAATGGCATCTCGTGAGTTCGGGGTCAAAAATGAAAAAAAAAAAAAAATGTAACCTTTAAGAACGCGGCGACTGTTACCATTTCCATACAAAGTTAATACCAAAATAAATTATGAAAAATTTCCAAAATATTCATTCGAAATGAAATAAAACGGAGAAACATTTTTTTCATTTTTTCCATCGTAAATTAGTAGTTTACATCTCATTTGTTTTATATTATACCCAATAAAAAGTAATTTACGATGTAAAAATGAAAAAAAAATGTTTCTTCGTTTTATTTCATTTCGAATGAATATTTTAGAAAACCTTGTGGTGGGGACCCTATAAAAGTAAAATCTTAATCCGAATAATATCGATATTAAGGTAGAAAACTAAATTTTTCATAATTTATTTTGGTATTAAGTTTGTATGGAAATGGTAACAGTCGCCACGTTCTTAAGGTGGTTGTTTGTCTAGGCGAACAACTTTTGTATTACGACTTTTGGAAAACAAACTTTTTTCGAAAATTTTGGGGTAAAGTTGGACTAAAAACAGCTGATTTTGAAAGTATAGTAAAGGATGGTATAGGTATGTATACCTAGTCAAAAGTAGGTCATTTCGCGAATTGGACATTTCTAGACCAAACCGAGAATTTATATCGAAAATTATTTAACAACAGGATTACAGGATACATACCCTAAGTAAGTCTTGAAAACAAATATAGTTTTATTATAATAATATTTTATAACTAGACAAAAATGGCATAATCCGACTTTCACAACGCACATTTAGGCGAACTTTCGCCGATTCGCAAACTTTCTAATTCACAAGGGCTATGGACAATTAGATGTCTAATTGTCCTAACAATTATGAGTAAATTATTGTAAGTATTCGTCCCTCGACCATGATTCGATTCGTAGGCCGGTGTAACACTTAGCAATGTCTTTATCCAGGGAGGAAAGTTGAGGAAACAGTCGACTGTGTTGTAAGGTTTTTATGGAGAAAAGAGTAGGTATGATTTCCCCTAAAACATCTCCGCCTGAAATACCTAGGTGTAAACAACTCGATGCGTCAATTAAACACAAATTTGGTCGGAGCGAAAATAAAACGAAATGACATGAACTCGAAAGAACCCCAATTGTTTTGTATTAAAAGTATGGTGAGGTTCAAGAAATACTGGTCCGAACTATATATTAAAACCTGGCAGTGCGTCACTTATAAAAAACAGGTCAAGTGCGAATCGGACTCGGGCGCTGAGGGTTCCGTTTTCATATATGACCGACTATGGGTACCTATAATTGTTGACCAGTAAATAAAGAACTTCTTATAGTATGGGCGCTCAATCGACCTAGAGGCCTACACAACAACAAAAATACAAAAATTTGGCATCATTATTAAAGTATGCATCATTGCAAATCTTTATCACCTACGTTATACTTTTTTATCCAGAAAGTGGCAATGGCAAAGAAGGGCACTACGTTCAGCCAAACATTCCAAAAACTTCAAAGTGTGTTTACACGGTTTACATGACATTAATGATATTACTACTTACCTAAATAATTTTTTAAATCATTGACGGACGAGACAATAATACTTTGAACAAAGTGCCCTTAATTTAGTTGTTTTCTACATACACTAATTACAAAAAGGAAAGATTTATCTGTTTGTTTGCAATGTTTTAATTGGCTTCTAAACTACTGGACCGATTTAAATTTTCTTTTCATCAATAGAATGCTACATTATCGAGGAGTAACATAGGCTACTTTTGATCCCGATATTCCCACGGGATCGGGAATTTTTTTATACACGACTAAGCAGCGTTTCTTAATGGATACCCTGACAAATAACACATGACAAAGAACAGACCATGCCCCTACGTTTTGATTTTATTTCTATTCTATAATTAGAAAATTAAAAAAACAAAAACGTAGGGGCATGGTCATGGCAGATATAAGTTTTATGGCATAGACATATTTGTTCTAATGTCTTTATCCAGGGAGGAAACAGTCGACTATGTTTCTATGGAGAAATAGTAGGTAGACTGTCCTCTTAATGGCTGCACCGGACTACGTATCGGAACATGGACGCGTTATTAAATATCTCTTTGTTCATGAATTTATATTTAGTACAGCGAATCCTCCGTGATAAACAAACAACATTGAATGAAAGTATGCATTGCCAAGATCTTCGGAGTCGAGAAATTTTACACTGAAGTTTTGTGAAGAAAATCTCTAAACAGTATAAATAAAGCGAATTCGCTGAATTGTTTGTGTTTTCCGGTAACTTCGGAAACCTTGCAAAATTTTATCATCTCCAAGGTATCATTTCATCACGACAGAACGGAAACCTGTGGCGCAATTGGCTAGCGCAGTACACGGGATGTGAAGGTTGCAGATTCAAATCCTGTCGGATGAACATTTTTGGAAAGCATTTCTTTTTAAAGCAGTCTTCCAAGTGTAGGAAATACAAACTAATTTGGTGAATTCGTTTTTTTACCGTATTTTTTAGGGTTAGGCACAGAATAAGTAATAGTGCGTTTAGGTATAGAATGGATAATGCACTCAAGATTTCAAGATTCAAAAATCCGGAAAATTCCAACCTTGCACCTAGCAATATAAATCGATCCCTTACAAGACTTGTTACCCGACTGCGCGACGCAAAGAAGGGTTATGTGTTTATCAGTCTTTGTATGTTTGTTCCTATGTCCTAGAGGCCAAACATCCAGAAACGACCGATTTTTGGTTTCAAAAATACTGCTCCTGTCGCATGTCGGCTGTATTGGTCTATCTATTCTTTCCATCACCTCTTCACATAAATAAACAGCTTGGTTCAGTGTGATTGGCACCGATTTACGTCATGTGTTTTTTCGTCTTTGACCGTCAAGAGTTCAAGGTTGTTAGCGGCCAATGTTTGAGGCGTTTCGATATTCGGATATCTATAAATATTTATCTTTTACTATAGAATAGCGAACGTGGGTTTTTTATAATTCTAATGCGAGTGTTTGACCACTACTTATCAATAAATGGTAAGTGACGATGATGTGATCTAGGATCATTATCATCATCCGAGATATGATCCCGGTTGCATCCCTTTATCCCGGGAGCCCGGGGTCCGCTTTCCTACTTTTATGACGACGATTTTGAATTCATGGTGTAATGATGGCGTGAGGCCGTTCTAATACTACGTAGGCAGTATTTATTGGCGACAAGATGGCTGCACCAACTCTCCAATATTGAAACTTCATATTTCCAGATTGAGTAGCAAATTGGTCTTTACCTCTTTAGTTTAATTTAGTTCGATGCAGCTGCGCATGCATGCCTTATCAAAGCGAGATCTCAACATTTTGTATTGAAATTTGCTAATCCGTGCTAGCTAAACCAGATTAGGTATTTTGATGTAGCTGTACAATCCAGCGTAAAAGACATTTTTTAAGTTAGAAGGTATTCCATAGAAATCGATACAAGTACAAACCATGACCCAGTTAGATTGAATGTTAGTGTATTATTCAGTAACTAGAGTTAGGTGACTACTAAACGTTCTTCAACTAACAAAAAATACAAATTTATTTTTAGGCCATTTGTCCTACTGCACGGCAAAGGCCTCTCTCCCTTCTCTCTATTCTTCCCTGTCTAGTCCTAGTTGGGTTACTACAACTTTTATTACAAAACTAGCTGACCCGACAGACGTTGTCCTGTCGTTTAGTATAAAAAAATAAAATTCATCTAAATCGGTTTAGCATTTTTTCTTTCATAAGAACCTTCTCCTGACAATAGCAAACACAACAAAAAAAGAATGAACTAAATCGGTCCAGCCGTTCACGCGTGATGTCGTGACAACGGAACGGGTTTCATTTTTATATAATAATAATAATAAGTCCGCAGGGCACCTTGAGGCGAGGTGTCGGGGAGTAGCGACCCCGCGGCTTCCCGAGTGCTCCAGGGGGAAATCACCGTTCCTCACCTTCGGCTTGCCTTAGTTGGCTGGTCGGAGTGAACACTGACGAGGAAGCGGTCCCCCGCCTCTGGCTTGCCTTCACCGGCTGGTCAGAGTGGAGTCGCGAGAGCAGAAATGCTCGGAGGATGGACACCTCACGTCAGTGATGAGTTGGCCCGCTCCACAGGATTACCTAGGATGGTTTAAAATCCGGTGAGGTTGCTCCATCCTTCAGCCACTCACGCCCCTGTTGCCCCCTGGCTGTGATTTGCTCGGCTTAATTAGGGTGGCCCAGTTTGTGAGTTGGCGAGTCTCCGCCTGCCATTTTTACGTGTTGAACATTGTTACGGCAGGCGCCATAGTCCCCATATTTCCCCCCAGTATCCAATCCACCCATTTCAATAGCCCAAGTAGTTTTCACCCGTAGTGTACAATAGTTCTATCCAAACCGGGGGTTGTCCTTGGCTGCATTTTATAGTGTAGACAGGGATAACCGCCGGTTTGGTGTCCATTTCATACCTTGCGATTAAAATTGTGACTAAAACGGGCCTCTACGTGTTGGCTTCGGCCCCACGCACGCCTTCCAAAAGTCCGGGGCTCCATAGCCCCGTGAAACGGAAACGTTACAAATAATAATAATAATAATATAAGCCTTTATTTCTACTATAATTTACATTTTACTTTAACAATATTTGTTGTTTTTAAATTTGATTAATCTACAGTAGTCGCCTCTCGGGCGTAGGCCTCCCCCATTTCTTTCCAAATTTTCCTGTCTCTAGCCTTTGTCATCCAGCCTGGTCCAGTTCTTTCTACAAAAATATCTGCCCATCTCTTTCTGGGTCGTCCTCTACTTCTTATATCACCTCTTGGTATCCATTCGGTCACTTCTCTAGCCCATTGATTTTTGGTCATTCTACATATGTGCCCCGCCCATTTCCATTTTAATGAGCGTATTGTTTTCGTTATATCTGTGACTCTTGTTCTTTTCCTTATGGTTGTATTTCTGATTTTATCTTTTTGTCTTACTCCCAGCATGCTTCTTTCCATTTTTCTTTGACATATGGCTAGCTTATTTTCATCTTCTGTCGTCAGAGACCAGGTTTGGCAACCGTATGTCAAGCATGGTAGTATAGCTACTTCATAGAGTCTTTTCTTAACTTTTATGCTGACATTTTTGTTTTTCATAATTTCTTTTAAGCTCCAATATTTTTTCCATGTTATTGCTATTCTCCTATCAATTTCATCTCTAGTGTAGTTATGAAAGGAAACCATTTGGCCCAAATATATATATTGGTTTACATATTCTATGTCTCTTCCTTCTACTATTATAGGTTTTCTTTGTCCGTTGGTCAATATTTTAGTTTTAAGTGGATTTAGTTCTAAACCAACCTTTTTATTTTCCTCGGTCAACTCAAGTATCATGTTCTCAAGATCCGTTGCATTTTCTGCGAAGAGGATAATATCATCTGCAAATCTTAAGTGGCTCAGTAGTTCTCCGTTGATTTTTACTCCTATCTTTTCCCAGTCTAAGCACCTAAATACTGATTCTATCACCGCAGAAAATATTTTTGGTGAGAGGGGATCTCCTTGTCGGACTCCTTTCTTGACAGGAAAGTTTTCACCTTGTCTTTCCAATCTTATGTTTGCATTGATATTAGAGTACAAGTTTTTTAGCAGTTGTATTTATTCGTGTTCTACATTTTGCTCTACTAGTGATTTCCAAATTGCATTATGGTACAAGGAGTCAAAAGCTTTCATGTAGTCTATAAAACATAGGTAGAGAGTTTTACCGTATTCATTTGTTTTTTCTATCATTTGAGCAACAACATGTATATGGTCTATTGTAGAAAAGTTCTTGCGAAAGCCTGCCTGTTCTCTTGGCTGTTGTTCGTCTAGTATATTGGTGAGTCTATTTAGTATTAATTTAGAGAATATTTTATACATGTTTGACATCAAGCTAATTGGACGATAGTTACTCAAATTACTCTTATCCCCTTTCTTATGCAATAATACAATTGTAGATGTTGACCACTGATAGGGTATACACTTTTCTTTTAGTATTCTGTCGAACAGTGTTCGGAGCGGTGCCTGTAGTGGTTCTAAAAGTGATTTCAGGGTTTCGTTGGAGATGTTATCTTCGCCCGGAGTTTTATTGTCTTTTTGTGTTCCATAAATTACCATTTCTAATTCACTTCTTAGTATGTTCAACAACGTAGAGTCATGGTCTAATGGACTTTGTTCTCCTACATTCTCATTCCTGTTGCCATCATATAGTTTTTTGTAATACTCTGTTGCTTCATTGATTATCTCTGGTCTTCTGTTTATTGTTTTTCCTGAGCTAGTTTTCAAATTTTCCGTCCATTCCTTCTTTTCTCTTAATTCCTTAAAGGCTTTCTTAACTGCCCCTGAGTTTTCTATGAAGTTTTGCAATTTATTAATTCTGTATGTTTTCTTTTCATTCTTGATGTTTCTATTGATATTTTTGCTTAAATGTGTAATGTTTTTTCTTACCTCCTTAGTTCTTTTTTCCTTGTATAATTTAGCTCGTTCCACAAAAAGCTTTCTTATGTCATCTGATATTTCGTATCTGTTGTTGTTTGTCTTTGGGATATTTTTCAGGAACTCTTGTAATTCTGATTCCAGTGTATTATACTGATTTTGGATATTGTCTTCTCCACTCACACATCTCTTGAACTATTTTCCCAGTATTCAACTTGTTCCTCGGACAGTATTAGTGTTCTTGTTACTTGTTTACTATTGTTTTTTATGAATGTTCTAAATTTTTTGGTACCTGACATTGCTATTTTACATCTTATCATTCGATGGTCAGTGTAGAAGTTTAGGTTGTTTATGACATCAAAACCTTCTACAACAGTTCGTTGGTTTGTCATTATAAAATCAATTTCATTATGATAGCAGCCGTTCGGGGACTCCCATGTCCATTTTCGTCTAGGTTTTCGTTTAAATAAGCTGTTGATAATATACAGGTTGTTTTCTAATGCAAAATCAACCAGCCTTTGCCCGTTTTTGCTCCTATCTCCATAAGAGAATATACCTATGGTTTTCTGTTCTCCATTTCTCTGTTTACCAATCTGCGCATTCAGGTCTCCCATTATGATAAGGTGCTTACTGTCAACAAACTCTATCGCTCTTTCTATAGTGTTATAAAAGGTATCTATGTCTTCTTTTTTAGAGTCTTCTGTCGGTGAATAAATTTGTATTACTGATAGAATTTTCTTTTCCGGGAGCTGTATTTCCATGGATGCTACTCTGTCTGAGAATGCTTTAAGTGATATAATTTTATTTTTAAGTGATTTTTTAACTATGAAACCAACGCCGTTTCTGCCTTTGGTGCTATGTGAATGGTATAGTATGTAGTCTTCGTATTCCTCTATTTTTTCACCAGGTCTTCTGACTTCACAGAGTCCCATTATATCCCATTTGAGGTTTTCTACTGCTTGTTCAAGTTCAGTTACTCTAACATCATCTAATAAAGTTCTGACATTCAGACTTGTGATATGCAAATATTGAGGCTTCTTTTCTGTGTTAACTTGACATGGACTGACATTCAAGTGTGGGGGGTGTTGGTCATTTTTATATATATAGATATAAATTCAGGACTGGAGTGGCAATGAGCAGGCTACATAGTTTGAAAGACTGATAACTGTTGGGGAGTAAAGTTCTCGGTGGCGACCAAGATGCAATGCGAAACGGAGTGTTGGAAGACCACGGACCACTCGGTGGACCGATGACATTGTAGCGGTCGCGGGGAGTCGATGGATGGACGTGGCTCGGGATCGGTATTTGTGGTTTCGAATGGGGGAGGCCTATATTCACCAGTGGACGGATAAAGGCTGATATGATGTGTACCTTAAGAGGATAGTCTACATTCTCTTTCTCCATACAAACGTAGTTTACATTTTCCTCCCTGGATAAAGACATTAGAGCAAATATGTTTATGCCATAAAACCTATATCTGTCATGACAATGCATCTACCTTTTTATTTTCTAATTAAAATAATAATAAATTATTATATTTGGAAATTCCCACGGGATCGGGATTTACGCGGATAAAACGACGCTCGTTAAAAAAGGAATTTAGCTAAACAAAGAAAACTTTCATATTACGGGAGCCAGACTTCATCAAAATTACACGTGATTTGAAAGCATCAGGAAACTGGAAGGTCGTCCCGAAATAAATCCAGAGGTTGAACGAATTAAACTGAATATGAAGTACCGAGGTGCATTCAAGACAGACTGAATCATACGGAGTTGCTACGCAGTGACCTCTGTGGCTCGGCGGCCGAACACTCGCTTAGGTTGCGGGTTCTATTGTGCGTGCCCGTGGAACATAATGTTATAGCTACGCAGCGACCTCTGTGGCGTGGCGGCCGAACACTCGCTTAGGTTGCGGGTTCTATTGTGCCCGTGGAACATAATTTATACTATCAGATGTTGGTTACTAATAATATCACAAGCCTAGATGCTTCGTAGAAATTTTGCATAAGTCCGAGGTCACGATGCTATTATTTTCTAACCTAATATACCTAGGTATATAATAAAGAGGAAATATTTATTTGTTTGTTTGTTTGTAAGAAAGAGGTTCCGAAAGTACTAGACCGATTTAAAAAAAAACACCAATAGAAAGCTACATTATCGAGGATTAAGATAGGCTATAATTTATTTTCAAAAAAATTAGAGATCGCCGCGAGATAATTAATTGCAATGCAATTTATCCGATTTTAATGGAATTTGGTATAGAGAAGAGATAGATGAAACCTTGGAGACAGTCACAGACAACTTTACATCCCGATATTCCCGCGGGATCAAGACATACGCGGGTGAAACCGAGGGGCGTGTCACAACCTTCAGCGTCACAGACGTAATTTTGTTAACGTTTCGAAGACTTTACACATCCATGGTCACTAGCAAAGTTAGCTTAGTTTCGGGACGGTTACGGCTGCCTTGTTCAATGTTGTTTTGTTACCATATGAGGCAAGGATGCCGATCGTCCTTTACGTTACTGATACAAGGTTCTGTCCTACATTCGTACTGTACGACTCGTTTATTTATACTGTTTACTTTGATTCAGTTCTCAAACAAATGGAATCATACTTAATACATAATAATTACTTTTAATATGTACTTATTAAATTTAGTTTTAGAATTAGATTTCATTTAATTTCAGTTCTATTTTTATGAATCTTCAATCAATTAATCAATTTTTATGTAATAGATACACATTCGAATAGGTTATTTAATTTAAAAATATGGATTTGGAAAGTAGGTAGTTGTCTACCAGAATCTCATGGCATGAGAAAAAAAAGAGAGCGTGATTTTTATATGGCAATGTCTCATCTACATTTGTCATGCATGATCATATTATTGATCGTGTCATTAGTACGCCTTATAGTTTTAATACGTTATTCATACGTTGTTTTCATACGTTGATTACCCAAGGGTTGCTATATATTTTTTTACCCTATTTGAAATCAAATTCTGGTACACAAAAAGATAATTTTGCAACAGTCGACACCGATTCCCGATCAATTGCTAACTTTGAAAATTAGCTCAGTATATAGTTTTTTTTTCTGTTTTCGCGATGTTGGGTTGAAATTATACTCAATAACTCACTCGCACTCTTTAGCTCAAGATATATTCATTACGGTTATTTCCAAAAACAAAGGAAACATCAAAAACATTTCATGTAAAAAAAGAGCCAAGTCGCGTGTTTTCTTCTTTCACTGAAAGGTCATTTGATGGTATGAAGTGCCAAACTAAATTGTTGTTATGAATAAGAACTAACTCCATCAAACATCGCACTTAGCCGTTTCATAGATTAGATAGAACAACAGCACTCTACTGTACAAAGCTCGGGAAACGTTGGTAGCGTTGGCCCATAGTAAACAACTATTTTTTAGCTTGGCTCTTCAACTCATCTATGACAGTGAAAGAGACACGCGAGTATTTGCTCTTTCTGAAGCTGTGATCTCACGGGCCGTGTTATAACAGGCCAGACTGCGCCAGACCAGACCGACAGGCCGTGGGGACTGTCGCGTCCGATGAAGCCCTTCGTCGCCCGTCGCATCAGTCGCACAGGCCTCGACAGGCGTGCCGCGGCTAGCCTGACCTGGCCTGTGATAAAACGGGCCGTGGGACCCTTTACATTAAACGTTTTCCACCTGGCTCAATTGTTCATAAAGAAATGAAGGTGACATTCGACTCTTTATTTGCCGAGGTTGAATTTTGGAAACTCGTGCCTCCTCGCGCCGCGGATTGGCACTCGAGAGTTGAGAACCTTCATAATTGACGGCAAACTCGGAGCACGTGGTTTGGCAATGCGCGGCTACCTTATTTGCCCTGATTTTCCAACTGCATCGAAGACGATAAAACTGCGGAGTTTTAAATTTAAAATATTTTCTTCATTACATCAACAAAGTTCATTAACCTCATTTGACCGGTCGTTCGCAAGGACGTTTTAAAAAAATGTTTACGTTTGAAACGTAGATGGAATAGGTCGCTCAAGGATTTAAAGATGTTTTTTGTGCGTAATTTTCGCTATTATCTACAAATTTAGGGGATAAGTACCTATATTATTATGTTTTTATTACCTTTCGTAGTTAATCTCCTCGGTTTCAAGTAACAGACCAAACACACGTTACCAATTAACGAGCCTAGCCAGTACGATTACAGTGAAATTGCTGAAAACTCCCGATTTTTTTTTACACACGATAGATGATCGTTTGACCACTATCTCACCTGATGAGTGGTGATATTCAAGCCTATGGCTTTGTAATGGGTACCGAAGTAGCAACCGTATACGGAACACGTCCGTGCGTGGCCAGGCTAAAAGTATCCCGAATCCTAAGTATAATATGTAGTATATCCGTTGTCTAGTACCCATAGTACAAGCCTAGTGCTTAGTTTGGGGCTAGATTGCGCTGTGTGTAACGTCGTGCAATATATTCCCAAGTTTCATCACAATCGGCTCAGTAGTTTTCACCTTTATAATATTAGTAAAGGATTGAAAACCGATTTGGAGACAATTTTAGAAATATGAACAGGTACACAGCTCGGCATTTTTAGTTAGAACTAATTTACCTAATTCGTTGAATAAGATTAGTTATATGAATGGATGGATAGCAAATCGGTGGTGACTAGAATGCTTTTAATTTTGTTTTTTAATTTGATTTATTTTTAAACAAAAAAAAAGTAGGTATAGTTAATTAATCTGTCTGTTAACTAGGTTAGCAGATACTAAGGTATTTTAATTTTAGACTTTCTAGTTATAAATGCATGCCAACCGCTTGTATAAAAATAGTACGCACTCGAATTTGCAATGTTGCTAACGTGCATTATACGCAGGTTATGTAGGTGGTATCTATTGTTATCAACACTCTTAGGTGGAATTGTTTCCTACTTTTTGGTGCAGTTTCAAGACAAAACCTTGTTACGATGCTAAAATCAGGGACTCCTTTCAGAATTTTTCGCTATACCTTATAGTTTAGGATATGCCCCTGAAGGCCCGTTTAAATGGTTCACCTGTATATTATGTTGTTGCAGGGGGTTTACCCGCGTAAGTTCTGATACCGTGAGAATATTTGGATCAAAAGTAGCCTATGTTACTCCTCGATAATGTAGCTTTCTATTGGTGAAAGAATTTTTGGAATCAGTTCGGTGGTTTCAGAGATTACCCGGAAAATACATAGGTACATAAATTTTATCAACGCTTTATAATATTTGTATAGATTGACATAGTGTGCAACATAATACCGATCTCCTACGTTTCGATGTATAAAACATTATTGAAAATTATGCATTTGTCTGGATTTACCATACTATGTTTGTTTCCAGGATTTGATCTTTATCAGTAACACTATAAATCGGTACAACAATATAGGATGTTTATTTTTTTGCAAAAAGACAGGGTTCGATTCCTGGCTGTGGTAACGAATTTCTCGAAAATCTAAATAGGGTAATTTCGCCTGTTCGCGTCCATTACCTATTCGCGTCCATTTTTCGGACCTCCCTACAAAAATTCTCGAAAATAGGTATATTAACATACTAAATCACCGAAAAGTCGTTCCCGCCAATACCTCATCATATAAGAGGCACACACAAATAGACAAAACTTCTGTGTGCCCAATCAATCATGTGTAGAAAAAATAGTTAGTATCCGTTCTTCAACAAAGAAGCGCGGATGCACGGAATGTCTGCAAAAAAATAGTGTGCAGATTCGCGTTCGACGGTAAGTATTTTATTGTTTTATGCGTATTTAAGAATTCACAGCTGTTTCTAGACATAAAGCATGAAAAAAGGAGTAATATTAATTATGTATTTTCTTGTTTTTTATAAAGTTAATAGTTAAAATAAGGTGGACGCGAATTACTATACCGAATTTATAAAACTTCCACTTTGCGACCACAATGGACGCGAACTCGTCTATTTATGATTTAGTTAGTGTTTATTTTTATGTGACTAAATTCTGAAAGGGATTTTTTTTTTATTTGTTATTTATGTATTAATATCATACAATTGTAATGAGCAATTTGCGTCCACAATATGATTGCAGAAAAAGATACAAATACCGTTTATCACATGTGGACGCAAACTATACCTACAGGGAAATAGTATTGTACCAAATTGCGTCCATTATATTTTTAAATATTTTTTTTTACTTATTTGTAAAAATAATTTAATAATAAATAAATCAGAATAATGGGGTCAATTCGAGCAAACCACCGACTAAAACTTAACCTAACCAAAAACAGACTTATTTTAGTTAAGTTAGGTTTGTATGCTATTCGGTTTTGTCCACAAACTAAACTTAAAATTTGAAAATGACAGGACTAAACACGGACTAAATTGGATTCACAGATAAAAAAATGAGAACGAATGGTTTATGCTGTGAGGTTGGTAGTACTTTATTCGTCTAGATTTCTCTATGATTATTTGTTTACTTTTTGTAGTTTGTGAATCAGTTTTGTGTCGGAAAATGTACCTATAGAAGACCTAACGAACGCAGCAAAAGGAACTGCTTGTGGAGTGGATAGGCTTCATGCTCAGTTGGCAAAAGGTAGGTCTTATTTCTGACGCAATTTACGCTAATTGCTATTTCGATAGCGTAAGAGGAATTAGATTTATTTATCTACCAATCCTAGTGCCTGCGGCTTTACCCGCCCAGGTCCCGATTCCGCGAGAATATCAGGATCATTACTAGCCTTTAATCTTCCTCGATATGTGGACTATCAAACACAAAAATATATTTTCAATTCGGACCAGTAAGTTCCTGAGATTAGCGCGTTCAACCAAACTAAAAAATCTCTTATGCTTTCTATTCATTAGTCTAAATATGTTAAATGGATTAAGTCTAGTAAATTTAAGCCTTACCGACGCAAATAGGTCCACACAGAGGGTCTGAATATAGTAGGTATTGCATAAAATGCAATTTTAAACCATGAGGTTCTGTGAAAAAACATTTTTGCTATGATATTACTTTCAACTTTCAAGTCATACTTTATGGAATCAACTAGCTGCGTCCCGCGGTTTCACCCGCGTAAGTCCCGATTCCGTGGGACTATCGGGATCAAATGTAGCCTATAGCCTTCCTCAATAAATGGACTATCCAACACTGAAAGAATTTTTCAAATCGGACCAGCAACCGCTGGTCCCGAGATTAGCACGTTCAAACAAACAAACAAAAAAACAAACTCTTCTGCTTTATAATAGTAATAGAATTACTAGCTCTGCATAGTTTTAAAGATCTAAGCGTACATACAAAATACAAACAGACACGACACAGAGGGAAGTCACTTTGTTTTAGACTATGTAAAGATTAAAGTTGTCCGAGTACCAGTTTTACCAAGAAACCAAATACCAATTATTACTCGGCTCAATGTTTGTCATTACAAGTACTTCGTGATTAACTATGTATGAAATGTATTTCCTCTTTTATTTTTAGAATTGGGATGTCTGGCGCAGCAAAACAAAAACAAAAGCTCGAAAAGTATGGGCTCCATCAGCGGAACTGGAGGAGGTCCTCCAGGTCCAGATTTAACAGATCTGGACAATAAAATATTGGAAATTGTAGGACCTGCCTCTGTGTATGGTTTTGCGACTGTAGAGCAGGTAAGTTTTCCTTTAAAAACCAAGTATTACATATAATTAAATATTTTTGCTGTATATCTTAAATTATTTATTGTTAATTTCAGACCCCAAATGGAACATACTGCTGCTGCTGTTGCTGAAGTTCCTCCTGCTGTGCCTGCTCAGCTAGAAGATCCTCAGTGAGTTCATCAATCACCGCCACAACCTGAGCTGCCCAACCGCCCCCGTATATGCCGGCCTGAGCGGGTGCGAGCCCCAAGACCACCAAGACCGCCTGTTGCCGATAGCCTGACAGCAGCATTAAATGAAAATATTAGGCTGCTGAGCTGAGCAGATATTGCACTGCCATTAAGAGAAAATGCCTGTGCTAAGGTGCGGGCAGCTCAAGTTTTAGCTGAAGCGTTGAGGGGAGACACAGTTGAGGAAATTTTTGTTGAAGAGGCACAGTAAACTCCTAACTGGTTTAACTGTATAGATAATTCTAGCCAAATCTGAATCAAATTCTATTTTAACTACCTACCTAGTATATATTTTGAATAAAACTTGTAAGTGATATAAAATGACTTTTATTGAAAATAATTGTTGCCTCCTAGTATGTGCAAATAGGCATAATTGCCACAGGTATTTTATTATTATTTACTTATCAGGCAGGCAGTTGATACAATTGATAGATGCCTGTATCCAGCTATTCTTAGTCTGTTTCTGTATTGGCTAAGTATTTGTCAAGTTTGTTCTTGAACTGGCTGATACTGTGCCGAGATGATGTCCTTTGGTAGCTTGTTCCACGCTCTGACCACTCTGTTGCTGAAGAAATGTTCGTGAGGGTTGTTGTCCGAGAAGGTGGTGCGTAATTTGAGGTGGTGACCTCTGAGACGATCATTGGTGTCACGACTGAGTAGTTTGTGAAAGTCCAGCAGGTCGTAGTCATTTGGTAGGTATACAAAACAGTTTTTTAAATGTTATCCGGCAATACGAATGGATTGGAACAGTCTCTTATTCGTTTTAATCTAAGCCCTTCGTCATTGCTTTTGCAATAAAATTAAACAAAAACATTTAACAAAACACGTTTTTCTGAGGGTTTTCACTAAATCTGTCCATAAAGGCCGGCACTCAGAACACCTTTCAGCCCGTACTACAGCCAAAATTACAAATTTGTCAATCGTAACGTTATTTATTCGATAAATGTTGTTATTTACTTCAACGACCAATTTTAGTCCACACAAAATTAGTCGCGACTTAATTTTAGTTCGACGTTTACTATTTTGACAGTTTTGTGGCCGTTTCGAATAGCTAAAAACGTTTTCTAACCTAATTTAGTTCGACCTAACTTATTTTGGTTTAGTCCTGTCATAATAATTTAAGTCGGCGTTTTCTGAATAGCAATCTGTAATTTGACACGTCTTAACTAATTTTAAGTTAAGTTAAGTCGGAATTTGGCTTGCTCGAATTGACACCAATGTTTCGTTTTTTTAAGTAGTTTTGTTTTAAGTTCTATCAATGTTGAGATAAATAAATAGGTATTCTTATTTTCTTTATAGTGATAATATTATGAATGATAATAATGTTGATTTTCAAATAACTATATTCTTGTATAAGAATCTGTTAAAATACAATTTTTCTTTTCAATATCTTAAAAATATCACCTCTACATTCCTTTTCTTAGCTGGTGGACGCAAAATGGTCTATGGGTGGACGCAATTTAGATTTTTCGGACGCAAAGTGGGTAAAACGCGTATTTTTGAAGTTTGTCTATTTATAAAAAAAACACAAGTAGTTTCGAACAAAAGTGAAAGCAAACCCTATAGTAGACTATATAATGAACACATTACATAACTTTTTCATTAAAAACTAGTCCTGGAACATTTTTATCTTCTCCTTCAAAGTTGCCAACTGCACTAAATGGACGCGAACTGGCGAAATTACCCTATGCCATTTTAGTTTTTGTCAAAATCGGGGACGCAACTCCTTTCCGCATTTTTCGCTATCTCATAGTTTAGGATATCCCCCTGAAGGTCCGTTTAAATGGTTCATTTTCTGTTACCTGTATTGTATATGTTAAAGCGTCCCCAACTATGACTAACTTTTAAGTGTAAATGGAGGGGTCCGCTGTACGCGAGACTGCTAGTTTTTCATATTTTGACACTTATTAACCACGTTTAAGAGCTTAAACACGTTTAGGAATCGTTATGTAAGCCGCCCTTAATTTCAGAGGACAAAAACTCAATTAACTCATGTCAGACCTGAATGTAGGGCGCAGCCTTGTCTTGTCTTAACCTCGCGTAAACATACTAAATGAAAGGATTACTCACAATTTCACTGTTTGGTTTAAATTATGTCGGGTAATTCGGGAAGAATGTTACAAGGTAAATAATTAAATATTTTAATGTAGAACTAAGTGCAAAAGTTTGGCATTGAAAAAATGATCTTAGTTTGAAATAATTAAGAAAGAAAATACGTTTATTTGGACAAGAACACAATGTCAAGTCAACACATCACGAAAAAAAAATATAATAAAAAAATAGAAAGTGAACATATGAAACACTACTGTGTGTGTTAACATAACAAAAATACAACAAAGAATAGAAGTTAGCTGCCCAAATAGGCACAGTCTCAGCATAAAGGTGCTGTTAGTATAAAAACATAGCAGTAGCACTGGTCTTCCGACTGCATACACCCAACCCTCTTTCTATCGTTTTTCCAAATTCAGGTGCCAATTTCACATAGCCTATAAACCAAATCATACTGTATATAAACACAGCATCAAAAGTAATACAATAATAATGATGAACAAAGAAACAAAACGACACCCACACGGATTCAAATGTAATTTTATAACGGATCAATGACTTAATAAAACATGAAAACATGGAGGTGTAAGGCATGACCCCTCCAAAATATAGAACCTTTTTTCTGTGTAAAACATTGCACAAAGCGCCATCTAGTCCATTGCTAAGAAACTAAACTTGTTATTTCAATGTTAAACAATAATGTAGAATTAGGACTCTATTAAAAAAACCTAGTTTGTCTCCATGGCCAGAAAAGAACATCTTTTGTCTTTGAACTAGCTGTGACCCGCGGTTTCATCCGTGTAAGTCCCAAATCCCGGAATTTAAAAATAAACCCTTTGTTATTGGATGCCTAGGTACTTCATTATAAAGAACAGACTCTCTAAATTTCAGTTCTCTACAGAATACTATCAGCTGTTTAGGCTGTGCGTTAATCAGTCAGTCAGTCAGGACAAATATATATAAAATGCTTTATCCTGACTTGGGACTCTGCACTTACACGGGTAAAACCACGGGACACAGCTAGTTTATTATAAGCTTGGTCAACTATGTCTTCTGTAGTCAAATAAGCCGCAGGAGACAGACATTGTGATGGAAAAAACTAGGTGTATGCCTCGGACAAATCCTATAATAATAGTGTTATTTTTCTAGATTTATATGAGTAATAAAACAAAATAAGACAAGCCATTGAGGTCAGTTAAAATAATCAAGGTAAACTACTTGTTGCTAAGTCAGTATAACAACAGGATGTCTTGAGAAAAATATATAGATTTAAACTCACTTGCTGTTTATAAAATAGGCACACCTAGTTAGGTACCTTATCTTTATAATTTTAAATGAATTTTGTAGTAAATTGGATAGCTAGTAAATTTAGAAATGAAATCTAAAATCTTTGCCTTACCCTTCCAATAAAAAATACCTATGAAGTTTTTTTTTACAACTGATATGTACACCGACCTAACCTTTCATAATGAAACTTACAGCTGCTGAGGTTATGCTCTTCTTTTAGAATTTCTTTTTGCCTTCCTCCCAAGGTTTTAAAAAGTTTGGTTGTGAGTGTTGAGGGATGGGATCTTTACCATAGTTTACATAAAGTTAATACAACTTGATGGTATGTACCATATTCAGTCAATAAAACTTTACAATACTGTGCCACTATTTTAGAAGAGGCAGGGGAGGTTGTACAAGACCCCTTATACCTTTTCAACCCCTGTGGATGGAAATATTTTTTGTGGGTGGTTTGAAATTGGAGAATGTTAGGAGCTTGCTTTACTTTTTCTTCTTGCAACTATCACCTCAATGTCGTTTCTGTCTCAGAAAAGCGTTTTGTATTGTTTTATTCAATATTTTCATTACTCCGAACAAAAAAAACTTTATTTTTTTAGACATAAAACTAGCATTAATGGTTAACCCTCTTTCTCCTCTATCTCCTACACGTCTTTGTTCATACAAATTCGTGGCATAGGATTGTGAAGTGAACCCGTATATTCTTTTGCTTTATAGTAAACAAACATTGTGTATTTCTTCTACAACTCCAATAAGATTTATTCTAAGAAGCATGACTCATTAATTGGCGATATAAATAAGCCAATTCTTAACTTTATAGGCGTTATTATTTCGGAAAAAGTTCGCAAAACCTACCTACCTCCTTTTTTTACCTATCCCTAAAAAAGTCAAGAGGTCGTCTACCTTGCCCTTTGCGGTACGGAAAGAGGTTATGTTCGAAACTTAAATATTTTAATGATAAAACCGCTGTATTGTAAAGATTATTCCACTCTATTGTTTCGCTTCGTTACCTACGTTAACGGAAGATACTAAAAACACGTAAAAGTAGTAGAAAAACTGCAAACTAAAGCACACAATCAGCAGTTTTTCACGCACTTATTTCACTGAAATCCGCTTGAATTGTCCACAAAGTACACTTGAAAGCAGTTATCTACACCTTTTTAAATTATACACTGTTCACGAAGTATTTTTTATGAGATAAAGTTTTATTTTATACAAAAACAAGATTGTATGACAGCGAATACCTATTGTGACTGACTTCGTTGTGTCACTGTTCGTTAATTTTCGCAAGGCATGATTAGAACACGTCATTCTGTCAAACAGAAAGGGACGAAGCTATACACCAGAACGAGAGAACTAGTTCTACATAGATTTTTATCAAAGTCCAAAGTAAATCATAGCTGGCTTTGTAATACCTATGTATGTATGATTATAACCATTATTTCACGACGACGACGATGCCGATGATAAAACCAATCTAGATTTATCTGTACCTAAATCACTGTGTTTTGTATATAATACAGTAGATAATTTGTGGAATTGATAACAGCGCCATCTAATGTGGAGTAGCAAAAGCTTTTCTAGGACAAGAGAACAAAATGTTATTTTTTCATTTACTAGTTTTTTGTGAATTGATGATGATGCTAAACAAATGATGATTTATCACCAGTCATCTTCATCACAAATTAATAATCATCGAACAAAAACTAACGGAATTACGTTTTTCGCATCTATTTTAGTGTATTACTAATGTACTTAGGTAGGTACCAACACCAACCTATTGTAAATAACGTAACATTGCGCAATATTTTTTCATATTTTACCAATGAATGTAGATTGCTTGTACTAGATGGATCAATAAAATTATCTAGCACATAGGTTGCATATAGTTATAATCTACTATATAAAAATAAGTCGGGTTTTCCTTCCTGACGCTATAACTCCAGAACGCACGAACCGATTTCCACGGTTTTGCATTCGTTGGAAAGGTCTCGGGCTCCGTGAGGTTTATAGCAAAGAAAATTCAGGAAAAATTTAATTATCTATAATTTATAAGGCAAAACAACGTTTGCCGGGTCAGCTAGTGTATTATAGTTAGTTTGCGATATAATAAATTTTTTTTTTACAGATACTAGCGCCCCCAACGTTGAAATGTTTTGTAGACAGGCGGCGGCGCGGCCGCCGCGGCGCGGGCGGGCGGGTAGTGGCTTTTCCGGGTACCATTTTACGCCGCATTATGAGAGAATCTCGGAAACACATAAATAAAGTGAGATGCAACTCATTCCCGCTAAAACTTCGTGCTCAGCTTGAGCACGTGTGGTTCGGGATTCGGGACGTATGTATATGTAAGGTGTGTTGAGGCATTGACGGTGAGGCATTAGCGATGCATGCCTCCGATCCCTAATACACTTAGCTATCACTATAATGCACTTCTGAATTTATGCGTAAGTAATGTGTGTTTACGCATTTAATACGCTTGCGGGAACGGGCAGGAAATTAAGTTTTTCATTAATTCCACTGGAGGAGCTTTTTCCAACTTTCCATACAATAAAATGGATTTCAAATATACAGGGTGTTTGCTGGAGGGTTAGACAAACTTGGTGGGCGTGTAGGTAGGCCTATTTGTAAAATACAATTTGAAGGAAAATACCCTAACTCTTCACATTTTTTTTTATGATTATATTTGTGGTTTTTTATTTTTTTTCCCAAATTTTACCTCTTTACCCTTACAACTTTTTTTTGGACATGTTTTCGCTTAAACTTTTTATTTGATTTTGGTCCCAGATGTATCTTTGATCTATCGAAGCCATTGCCATTGCCACAAAATAATGAGAAAATAATTAGTTATGGGCCCCAAAGTAAAGAAAATTAAAAAATGTTATCCGAAAGGTCAACTAAACATCTTTTATATTTTTGACAAAGTAGGTAAGTACCTATTGGAAAACTTCGTGTACCTATGCTAATTGGTTTTTGTCGTGTCTAATATGAACACATACTTATAAAGGCATATTAGTAGGTATGTGTACATATGGACTATTTAACAATACAAATACACAGACATTCGCATTTATAACTACTACTTAGGATTCATTCTCGACTAATCTCGACCCGCGTGCTTCAGCTTAACTTCGCTTCGATATCTAATGCTCATTCTGTCTAATAGGAATTACAAAGCTAAAATACTCGAAACTAATTTGAGATAAAATGGAACCAGGAAAATGATGTGACTGATTGTAATAGATAAACGATTATCATTGAGATATTGTGTACACAATTGTAGATAAAATAATTTTAGAGAATTTTATATTACATACTACTAACGCCATCTACTAAACAATGATGATAAGATAAACTATTAAATAACTTGAGGAGCTCTTGGCGTAGCAGCGCCAGTAGTCGTACAACGTATAATCAGAGACATGTGACGTCGGCCTTCGGCTTATATGTTTCATTTTCTCTGGTACGCTGGTCATACTATATCCAGCGATATGATAGCTCGTTCACACGGTGCGAGTTTGCAGCTTCTACGTGCTTTAGAAAGCTTCATATAGACGACGACACTTACACCACACCTACAGCAAACATACACGAATTTTTTTATATGTGCTGTAGGTGTGGGCTGTTTTAGATAAAGTGTCATCGTGTAGTTTGAGCTGAAATGCAGCCGATATTCTCTGACAGCTGCAGTCGTTAGGTCAACGCTACAGTAGCACTAGAGCTTGATTCGACCAAACTAGAATAAGCAATTCTCGGCATAAATAGTCATTTTGAGCTCGAGAATCTCTTAGACAAAAGATTTATGCGTAGAATTTACTTTTTCCAGTTTGGTCAAATCAAACATTAGTAAGACACAATAGGTAACTTTATTACATGGCAGAGTACGTACCTGCATATTATTGTATTTTCTACCGATCGCCGCCAGATCTTCAGGGTCGGGGCTGAGGCTTCGCATGGTTGGGAGTACGTCTTCCATTTCAACGGTTTGCTGGTTCTGAAACAAATAATATGAAATACAATTATTCATCATCATCATTTCAGCTGTAAACAGTCCACTGCTGGACATAAGCCTCCCTCATAGATCTCCAGATGCTTCGGTCATAAGCGGCCTGCATCCACCGTGAACCCGCGGCCTTAACCAAGACAATTAACAATTATTACTTTGTTTAGAAATATACTTACATAGTAATACTAAAAATAAACCGGCCGCTTAAGACCACTTTAATAAACCTACACCATAGTAATGAAAAGTAGCATTTGGCTATACCTACACAGTAGGTAAGTCAGTATACAATATTAAGTAACTTAGTAAAAATAAACATGAGTCTTAGCGCCTGTCTCTGTGTGTGTTTATTATACCTATGTTTACTCGCGCCAGCAGTCGACACAAGTCACAAGCACAGGAGGGTTACTGCGGTTCTTTCGACACGACAACGATACGATAATTCCAGCCGATACGATGATTTACCTAATCGACGAGTACAAAGTAAGTTTTACGCCTGCAAGTCGAATTTAGCTTCTGTCTGTAGGATGAAGGCGCTTGCAGGTCGATGGTAGCCTGCCACAGCCGCCTATAAGGCGATTGAAGCTCCTACAGGACGAAGATGCCTGCAGGCATTCGGATTCAGTCAATGATGTAGGACATTAAAAGCCAATTAACGCAATTAGATTTGTTATGCCTTTGGGCAGTAATGAGTGACTTAGCAGCCTGCGGGCTTACATAGTAATCGGTGTCCAGTTCAGGTGGTAATACGGAAGGGGGGTTGGAGACCGTTGATTTCCCCACAATATCAGTTTTCATTAGTAGCACATCGATGATAGACGATACGTTCTAAATAGTGAGTTCTAGATATTCTTATAATCTACCTATATCTATAAAATAATAGAATAAATAAATATTCTATTCTATTCTATTCTAAAATGCTTTGTTTTGACTGGCTGTGCAGTCTGGCAGCCTAAACCGCTGATAGTAGATAGCTGAACTTTGTAGAGTGTGTTCTTTATATGTAGACATCCGATAAGAAAGGGTTTTGTTTTCCACGTGATTTTTATAAGTTTCCACAGGACTTATGCGGTTGAAACCGCGGGACACAGCTATCTTACCAGTCTTACTAATCTTATAAATGCGAAAGTAACTCTGTCTGTCTGTCTGTCAATGTGTCTGTCTGTCTGTTGCGCTTTCACCCCTAAACCGCTGAATCGATATTGATGAATTTTGGTATAGAGATAAATAGGACCATGGAATAGGACATAGGCTACTTTTGTTTCCGTAAATCCCGCGGGATCGGGACTTACGCGGGTGAAACCGCGGGATACAGCTATCATCAATATAATGCCTGCAAAGCAATCGTAATACTATGGTATTGTCGACAACTAGATTGCTCTTATCGATTTTTTTAGTTCGATTGAACTAAGTAGAGTCCGTTTCACAAAAGAAGTCCCCCAGTCTGACACCTGTATTTTACCTACCTATAGTCACTTAGTTGGTAGGCTATCAGAATCACTAATGAAGCTTTTTGCAAAAATCTTTACTTAAGAGGGTGGGTACTGTTACCATTTCCATACAAACATAATACCAAAATAAATTATGAAAAATTTAGTTTTCTACCTTAATATCGATATTATTCGGATTAAGATTTTACTTTTATAGGGTCCCCACCACAAGGTTTTTCAAAATATTCATTCAAATGAAATAAAACGGAGAAACATTTTTTTCATTTTTACAGCGTAAATTAATTTTTATTGGGATAAATATAAAACAAATGACATGTAAATCAGACGTAAACAAGTAATTTACGCTAAATAAAATCTTAATCCGAATAATATTGATATTAAGGTAGAAAACTAAATTTTTCATACTTTATTTTGGTATTAAGTTTGTATGGAAATGGTACCAGTACCCACGTTTTTAAAAATATCGATCTCTACGTTTTTTATTTCTTTTAATAAAATAGGAAAGCCCCTCTGTCTAATCAAAGGATAGGAATGGGGAAAAATTAAAAACTTTACCTTCATTTATTACGAGGACTCTTTCCATGAAAATACGTGTTGATTATCTCACCATTCTGGCTCCTAAGAGGCCAAAGATCAACTAGCCGGGGGGCTGGGTGTGCTGGCAAAGGTGAGACATTACATAGATTACGCCAGAGGTGCAGGGAGGCTACCGCGGTTATATCGTTGACAGCAATCGATGCCGACGCGGTAGTTTGACATCTCTGACAGCGGAGTTTTCAATTTTAAAACCGCGCATCCATGGCCGTCAGCCATCGATTTGAAGATTTTCTGACAAAATCTTCAATTCAATTCAATTCTGTCTGTGTTGCATTCATTCAATTTGGCTTCGGCATCGATATGAGTAATCGACGCGCCGATTTGAAATTTTCGCGGTTCGAAATTCGGCTGTCAACTGTCAAATGAATCCGATCCCGATTCCGACGGAACAACCGCGGTAGCTTTCCTGAGCCTTCATCAAGCACAAGTTTGCTCTTACGTGGACTACTGTTCTCAAATAGAATGGCCCCATCCTACAGGTGAGAACAGTAGACTCCAGTGCCTCAAGCTGGTCTTTGGCAGCCCTGCCAAGTTTAGTAGCCAGCTCGAGGCACTGGCTGGAGTCTATTTTGAAGCACTAGAGAGCCAAGAGGCTTAGGCGACGATCTATCTTTTCAACAAACAGCTTCTGGACCATCGCAGGGTGGCTAAATTATCAGCTTTTCACTGCATACATTTTATTTCGGGAAGTGTGCTTTTGAGCGTTTATTTTCTTAGGCACTACCGCTTGGCACTACTAGTAGAGTGAAGGGAAAATTTACTTTCCCGTGGCACTACCATTCTGATTGGCTAATTAAACGCATGTTAAAAAATCTCCCGTGGATTACCTCATTACCTATCGCACTACTAATACTAAGTAGCAAGATAAACAAAACATTTATTTGATGTAGTGGACAATTGGTCAAGCCAAAAAATATTGTCAATTGGTCAAGCGTATAGTTACCGCAAATGAAAGTGTTAATTCGTCAAGGCGTGAAAAAGTGTCAATTGGTCAAGTCTTCGAAGAGTGTCAACTGGTCAAGTCCTTTTTTTATAATACAACAAAAGACGATCGGAGTAGAAACAAAAGACGATCGAAATGGAAACTAAAGACGATCGAAAAAGGCACAAAATATGACAGCAAGACAGCCTGTCAAACTTGAACTGATAATATCTCGGAAACTATTGATACTTGATCACTACTTTGTTAGCATAAGTTATAGAGCTCTTCAAGATCTTCGTTTTAGATGACAGCTGTCAAACTTAAAACGTCAATATCTCGGAAACTATTAATCCTAGACCACTACTTTGTTAGCATAAGTGATAGAGCTCTTCAAGATCTTCGTTTTAGATGACAGCTGTCAAACTTAAAACGTCAATGGTGTCAATTCGAGCAAGCCAAATTCCGACTTAACTTAACTTAAAATTAGTTAAGACGTGTCAAATTACAGATTGCTATTCAGAAAACGCCGACTTAACTTATTATGACAGGACTAAACCAAAATAAGTTAAGTCGAATTAAATTAGGTTAGAAAACGTTTTTAGCTATTCGGAACGACCACAAAACAACCAAAATAGTAAACGTCAAACTAAAATTAAGTCGCGACTAATTTTGTGTGGACTAAAATTGGTCGTTGAAGTAAATAACAACATTTATCGAATAAATAACGTTACGATCGACGAATTTGTAATTTTGGCTGTAGTTCGGGCTGAAAGGTGTTCTGAGTGCCGGCCTTTATGGACAGATTTAGTGAAAACCCTCAGAAAAGCGTGTTTTGTTAAATGTTTTTGTTTAATTTTATTGCAGAAGCAATGACGAAGGGCTTAGATTAAAACGATTAAGAGACTGTTCCAATCCATTCGTATTGCCGGATAACAAATTTAAAAAACTGTTTTGTATACCTACCAAATGACTATGACCTGCTGGACTTTCACAAATTACTCAGTCGTGACACCAATGATCGTCTCAGAGGGCACCACCTCAAATTACGCACCGCCTTCTCGCACAACAACCCTCACGAACATTTCTTCAGCAACAGAGTGGTCAGAGCGTGGAACAAGCTACCAAAGGACATCATCTCGGCACAGTATCAGCCAGTTCAAGAACAAACTTGACAAATACTTAGCCAATACAGAAACAGACTAAGAATAGCTGGATACAGGCATCTATCAATTGTATCAACTGCCTGCCTGATATGTAAATAATAATAAAATACCTGTGGCAATATGCCTATTTGCACATACTAGGAGGCAACAATTATTTTCAATAAAAGTCATTTTATATCATTTACAAGTTTTATTCAAAATATATACTAGGTAGGTAGTTAAAATAGAATTTGATTCAGATTTGGCTAGAATTGTCTATACAGTTAAACCCGTTAGGAGTTTACTGTGCCTCTTCACCAAAAATTTCCTCAACTGTGTCTTCCCTCAACGCTTCAGCTAAAACTTGAGCTGCCCGCACCTTAGCACAGGCATTTTCTCTTAATGGCAGTGCAATATCTGCTCAGCTCAGCAGCCTAATATTTTCATTTGATGCTGCTGTCAGGCTATCGGCAACAGGCGGTCTTGGTGGTCTTGGGGCTTGCACCCGCTCAGGCCGGCATATACGGGGGCGGTTGGGCAGCTCAGGTTGTTGTGGCGGTGATTGATGAACTCATTGAGGATCTTCTAGCTGAGCAGGCACAGCAGGAGGAACTTCAGCAACAGCAGCAGCAGTATGTTCCATTTGGGGTCTGAAATTAACAATAAATAATTTAAGATATACAGCAAAAATATTTAATTATATGTATTACTTGGTTTTTAAAGGAAAACTTACCTGCTCTTCAGTCGCAAAACCATACACAGAGGCAGGTCCTACAATTTCCAATATTTTATTGTCCAGATCTGTTAAATCTGGACCTGGAGGACCTCCTCCAGTTCCGCTGATGGAGCCCATACTTTTCGAGCTTTTGTTTTTGTTTTGCTGCGCCTGACATCCCAATTCTAAAAAAAAAGAGGAAATACATTTCATAAATAGTTAATCACGAAGTACTTGTAATGACAAACATTGAGCCGAGTAATAATTGGTATTTGGTTTCTTGGTAAAACTGGTACTCGGACAACTTTAATCTTTACATAGTCTAAAACAAAGTGACTTCCCTCTCTGTCGTGTCTGTTTGTATTTTGTATGTACGCTTAGATCTTTAAAACTATGCAGAGCTAGTAATTCTATTACTATATAAAGCGGAAGAGTTTGTTTTTTTGTTTGTATATTCAGACCCTCTGTGTGGACCTATTTGCATCGGTAAGGCTTAAATTTACTAGACTTAATCCATTTAACATATTTAGACTAATGAATAGAAAGCTTATGAGATTTTTTAGTTTGGTTGAACGCGTTAATCTCAGGAACTTACTGGTCCGAATTGAAAATATATTTTTGTGTTTGATAGTCCACATATCGAGGAAGATTAAAGGCTAGTAATGATCCTGATATTCTCGCGGAATCGGGACCTGGGCGGGTGAAGCCGCAGGCACTAGGATTGGTAGATAAATAAATCTAAGTCCTCTTACGCTATCGAAATAGCAATTAGCATAGGTAAATTGCGTCAGAAATAAGACCTACCTTTTGCCAACTGAGCATGAAGCCTCTCCACTCCACAAGCAGTTCCTTTTGCTGCGTTCGTTAGGTCTTATATACATTTTCCGACACAAAACTACAACAAAACTGATTCAGATGAATAACAAACTACAAAAAGTAAACAAATAATCATAGAGAAATCTAGACGAATAAAGTACTACCAACCTCACAGCATAAACCATTCGTTCTCATTTTTTTATCTGTGAATCCAATTTAGTCCGTGTTTAGTCCTGTCATTTTCAAATTCTAAGTTTAGTTTGTGGACAAAACCGAATAGCATACCAACTTAACTTAACTAAAATAAGTCTGTTTTTGGTTAGGTTAAGTTTTAGTCGGTGGTTTGCTCGAATTGACCCCAATATCTCGGAAACTATTAATCCTAGACCACTACTTTCTTAGCATAAGTGATAGAGCTCTTCAAGATCTTCGTTTTAGATGACAGCTGTCAAACTTAAAACGTCAATATCTCGGAAACTATTAATCCTAGACCACTACTTCCTTAGCATAAGTGATAGAGCTCTTCAAGATCTTCGTTTTAGATGACAGCTGTCAAACTTAAAAACGTCAATTTCTCGGAAACTGTTGACCCCAGACCACTACTTCCTTAGCATAAGTGATAGAGCTCTTCAAGATCATCATTTTGGATGACAGCTGTCAAACTTAAAACGTCAATATCTCGGAAACTATTGGCCCTAGTGGTCTGGGCTCAATAGTTTCCGAGATATTATCAGGTCAAGTTTGACAGGCTGTCTTGCTGTTATATTTTGTGCCCTTTTCGATCGTCTTTTGTTTCCATTTCGATCGTCTTTTTTTTTCCATTTCGATAGTCTTTTTTTCCATTTCGATCGTCTTTTGTTTTCGTAACGATCGTCTTTTGTTCGTTTATTTTCTTAGGCACTAACGCTTGGCACTACTAGTAGAGTGAAGGGAAATTTCACTCCCCTGTGACACTACTGGTAGTGCTTCGGGTAAAATTACATTTCCACTGACACTACACTGTTGCCAGTAGTATCACGGGAAATATTATTTCCCTTAGCTTAGCTTAGCTATCTATAAGGACTAGTGGTCGGATAATCGGATGCATATTTACCTAAACTTGAGATGTTCGCAGTTATGGAATGCACTTTTGTATCGGAAAAATCCCGGGATTCCGGAATCGACAAAATTTTGTGTTTTTATTATAGAATCAAATCGGGTCGGGTGTATATATACTTACGTTCAGGTATTGGCTAATATGGAATGCACTTTTGTATCGGAAAAATCCCAGGATTCCGGAATCGACAAAATTTTGTGTTTTTATTATAGAATCAAATCGGGTCGGGTGTATATATACTTACGTTCAGGTATTGGCTAATATGGAATGCACTTTTGTATCGGAAAAATCCCAGGATTCCGGAATCTACAAAATTTTGTGTTTTGATTATAGAATCAAATCGGGTCGGGTGTATATTTACTTACGTTCAGGTGTTGGCTAATATGAAATGCATTTTTGTATCGATTGTAAAAATCTCGCAATTCCGATCAAATGCTTTTTAACTATGGAATCGGATGCCAGCTAATTTTGTAAAGCAGGTTGCGAAACTAGCATAGCAAAGGTCACGTGAGTAATTTTCTTTCTTCTCTCCACATACTTAGCAACAAACAACTCGGTGTCTTGAGTCTGATATGCATTTCCTAATGAGTGCGAGTGAGACGGCAAATTATAAACCTGCTTGTGTGCAGGTAGTGACTTTAGATAAATATTGGATCCATATATGCATATTAGTTTGGCATTCCCGAATTTTTTAGAATTCCGGAATTTGAATTTAGAGAATATGTGTTAAGAAGCTGCTTCCATAATTACCTAGCCAAAAATTAACTTTAGGTAAATATGCATCGATTAGTTCGACATTCCCGTTTTTTTTTGGAATCCCGGAATTTGTATTAAAAAATATGTTTTAAGAAACCGCTTCCATAATTTCCCAGCTAAAAATTAACTTTAGGTAAATATGCATCCGATAAGTTCGACATTCCCGATTTTTTTTGGAATCCCGGAATTTGTATTAATTAAAAATTTAAAATTTTTGGAATAAATAAATGTTTTGTTTATCTTGCTACTTAGTATTAGTAGTGCGATAGGTAATGAGGTAATCCGCGGGAGATTTTTTAACATGCGTTTAATTAGCCAATCAGAATGGTAGTGCCACGGGAAAGTAAATTTCCACTTCACACTACTAGTAGTGCCAAGAGGTAGTGCCTAAGAAAATTAACGCTTTTGTTTCTACTCCGATCGTCTTTTGTTGTATTATAAAAAAAGTACTTGACCAGTTGACACTCTTCGAAGACTTGACCAATTGACACTTTTTCACGGCTTGACGAATTAACACTTTCATTTGCAGTAACTATACGCTTGATCAATTGAAACTATTTTTTGGCTTGACCAATCGTCCACTACATCGCCCTTATAGATTAGCTCACGCGTGCCAAGGGTAATAATATTTCCCGTGATACTACTGGCAACAGTGTAGTGTCAGTGGAAATGTAATTTTACCCGAAGTAATTTTACACTACCAGTAGTGTCACGGGGGAGTGGAATTTCCCTTCACTCTACTAGTAGTGCCAAGCGGTAGTGCCTAAGGAAATAAACGCTTTTGAGGTAGGTACACAATGTCATCTCATGCCGCTCTACCAATTTTGGCCTCTCTCATCCCTCTCATCCGAGCAATGTAGGTTGCATCCCTTTCGGGAGCCCGGGGTCCGCTAAACCCCAAATAATTTAGGGTTGGCGCAGTAGATAAGCCATCGTTGACATGTCCATACCTTCTGCAAATAGATTTGGCAATATTTTTACAGCCGGCCGTCTGACAACCACCCTTCTGGGACCAAGCAGTTTATCCGCCACCACGCGGATTAAATAAAAATAAAAATTAAATAATTAAACTTAAATTTTGCTAGTCCCCCCTAAATCCCTTAGTCGCCTTTTACGACACCCACGGAAAGAGATAGGGTAACCCTATTCTATGCCGGGGCTACACGGCCACTCTACCACTTTGGCCGCTTTCTGAAAAGTGTAGTCTTACTGTTGGATAGCCCGTTATTAACTACTAGCAGATTCCCGCGGTTTCACCCGCGTAAGTCTCGATCCAGTGGGAATATCGGGATCAAAAGTAGCCTATGTTACTCAGGGTGAATGTAGCTTTTTAATGGTGAAAGAATTTTCGAAATCGGTCCAGTAGTTTCGGAGATTACCCCCAATATACATACATACATACATACATACATACTTACATGTTACCAACGTTACCTCTTTATAATATTAGTATAGAAGTATAGAAGTTTCTTCCACGTGTCTAAGAACATTTTTAAATCTCAAATTATTGGGTTGCTGGATGAGATTTAAAATCAAATCAAAAATTGGTATGTAGGTATATTTTTTTCTGTTTGCAATATTTATTTTTATTGTATATTTTCTTATTAAACATTTAATATTTTAATGACACATTTTTCTACAATTTATTATTATGCTTCACATCTATTTACATGTATAATTTATGTCGATTTTCCCCTCCCTTGGTTGTCCCTTCTCACTTCCCTCTCCTTCCCCCCTCCCGATGGGTTGCTGTTTGTGTACGTATCTTATTATTTTATTATTAATTTTGATTACTTTTTGTTCTCTGTTTGCATAATATGCATTAGGTATTTAAGTAGTTTTCTTGGAAGCGACGAATGAAAAACCGTTATTTAGTTTTTTTTTAAAAAAGTAGTATCTGTTATTGGCAGTCTGTTTTTTCTAAGAGCTGTTTTAAACTAATATTAAGTGCTGTTGATTCTTTAGAATAAATAAAATAAATAAAAAAAAAAAAAATAGATATAGATAGATAGGTACCTATAAACCTCAGTAGGTATGACGTGAAACATATATACAGCTACAGTTGGCTGTATATCACCATCAAGAGATTAAAGGTACCTCCATCAGCACACCAGCTACACTTTACGCGTCATCGTGGACCTTGGTGTAGTGTCTTTTTATAATACTAGTGGTTGGATACAAATTAATTTTACATTGGATCTTCGTAGACGATCGCTTATTAGTTCGCTCGACGGCTCGCACCGAACGAAATGTAGGTACCTAGTCTTTATGAATGACTAACTGCGTCCCGCGGTTTCAACCGTGTAGGTCCCGATCCCGTGGGAATATCGGGATCAAAAGTAGCCTATGTTACTCAAGGTGAATGTAGCTGTCTAATGATGAAAGAAGTTTTGAAATCGGTCCAGTAGTTTTTGAGTTTATTCATAATACAGACGCATACACATAAAAATACAAATCTTTCCTCTTTATAATATTAGTATAGATGGATGTTGTTGAATGTTAGTTTAGCTACTCCATTACGCGTTAAAATTAATGCAACAATAATTGTTAAGCATTGACGTTTCCCGTTACTGTGGCCCGGACATTACAACGAAAATGTATCGAGTATCGACTAGAGTGCGTTTCATCTTTAAATTCCTATGCCGTCATGTTAGTAGCAAAACAAAAAAGTGCAAAATACAAAAAAAAATCGAGTTAAGAGAGATTTGTACCTATATAAGGAACTACCCGACAGACGTTGTCCTGTCGTTTAGTATAAAAAAATAAAATTCATCAAAATCGGTTTAGCATTTTTTCTTTCATAAGAACCTTCTCCTGACAATAGCGCTCACAACAAAAAAAGAATTATCGAAATATGTGTAAAAGTTTAAGTGTGATGCCGTGACCAAGGGAAATAGGGATTGATTTTTATATAATAGACTAGCTGACCCGACAGACGTTGTCCTGTCGTTTAGTATAAAAAAATAAAATTCATCAAAATCAGTTTAGCATTTTTTCTTTCATAAGAACCTTCTCCTGACAATAGCAAACACAACAAAAAAAGAATTATCGAAATATGTGTAAAAGTTTAAGTGTGATGCCGTGACCAAGGGAAATGGGATTGATTTTTATATAATAGACTAGCTGACCCGACAGACGTTGTCCTGTCGTTTAGTATAAAAAAATAAAATTCATCAAAATCAGTTTAGCATTTTTTCTTTCATAAGAACCTTCTCCTGACAATAGCAAACACAACAAAAAAATAATTATCGAAATATGTGTAAAAGTTTAAGTGTGATGCCGTGACCAAGGGAAATAGGGATTGATTTTTATATAATAGAAGAAGATAAGAAGAAGAAGAAGATGAATGAAAGAATCCTCCTGTATTCAAGGTTTAGGGTATAGCACATTCAAGATATTAAGAACGTGGCGACTGTTACCATTTCCATACAAACTTAATACCAAAATAAATTATGAAAAATTTAGTTATCTACCTTAATATCGATATTATTCGGATTAAAATTTTATTTTTAAAGCCATGGGGCCACAAGGTTTTAAAAAATATTCATTCGAAATGAAATAAAACGGAGAAACATTATTTTTATTTTTCGGATCGGAACCCTAAATATGAGTTTAATTTAAATAGGTAGCCTGTTAAAATGGCAATCCTACTAAAAGGATATTTTCCGCTACAACGAATGACTAATTGTTTTACACAGTATAAACTTTATTTCAAAGTTTTCCTTATATCTACACACACACCTTATTTATTTACGTCAATTCTTCTCCATCCGACTCAAGAGAAGATATTGGTACAATATTTTTGAAACAAACTATAGCAGAGTCCCGTGGTTAAACTTGGGTTAAACCCGGCTAGTCACTATCCCGCGTCCTCCTATTTTTTTTGAAAATATAAATGGACTATCCAACACTGAAAGAATTTTTCAAATCGGACCAGAGCGGTTCCTGAGATTAGGGTGTTCAAACAAACAAACTTTCCAGCTTTATAAAATAGAATAGATAGATACTGAGAAGCTTATAAGTAGGTAAGGTTATCTATAGATTTAAAAATTCAACCTTATCGTGTTATAGAGATACCTACCTAGTTGAATGTTTTTTACATTCAACGTTCAACATTCAACAACATTACGTTTTCGTTATCCCCCTCTAAACGATTATGAAATTTGTCAATTTTGGTCATATTCATATCACATTAGATTCTCTAAAATTAAGGTTGGCAAACCTAGACCTACTTGCTTGGTTGGTAACAATGTTTTGATTTCTAGGG
This sequence comes from Idaea biselata, assembly GCA_958496205.1. NCBI lineage: Eukaryota > Metazoa > Arthropoda > Insecta > Lepidoptera > Geometridae > Idaea > Idaea biselata. Next base: position 59,302,524 of record OY292394.1, on the reverse strand, counting down.
TTACGTATGCAAAGGCCAGAAACGGGCCCCCTTTACTAAGACTAAGATATAGACTGGTAAAATACACATGCAAACATTTATGGTGTGAGTCACCGACGCTGGTGGTCTAACTAGTTAAGATGTTACTCCCGGATTGAGTTAAGACGCGTGGTTCGAATCCCGTCCTGCGTCCGCCTTGTGTTGTATTTTTCAGATGTATTTACCATTAATACCTCGTCATATTCGTTTTTTGGGGTTCCGTACTTAAAGGATAATTTGTCGACTGCTCTCTCAGTGATCTACGGTTTGAGCTTATTTGTCGATTTGAGCTAAGAGTTGGGATCCAATGTCGAATTGAAACCATTATGCGCGCGCGCAGACGTTATCAGACTTGTAGGTTCTTTTAATTCGCCTCTGTTTTTGCATTTATCTATCAGTTAGGTATGTTTCTGTTTTGCTTTATCAAATTTACGATAAAAAATAAAAACTTACGCGAGATAAATAAAATTAAGTAATATTCTTAGCTACAATGTAGGTAAGTACAGTTGAGTCTGTATTGACTAAAATTGTAAAAACTGTGGACAAAAACTTTGTACAATTAGCTGTCTATACATTAGGTACACGTATTAAGAGATGATTTAAATTCTAAACCGGGCGGTGTCCGGGCTGGAGTGGCTACTTTTATATGAAGACAGGACGGACACGGACAACATTCGAAACAAAAGCTGTCTTCATACAATAGTAGCCCGTCCCCGGCCCGGTCTAGTATTTAAATCATTCTTTATCCGGCGGACACGGCCTCGTCTAGTATTTAAATCATCCTTTATCCGGCGGACACGGCCTGGTCTAGTATTTAAATCATCCTTTATCCGGCGGACACGGCCCGGTCTGGTATAAATCATCCTTTATCCAGCAGTCACGGCCCGGTCTAGTATAAATCCTCCTTTATTCGGCAGACACGGCCCGGTCTAGTGCAAATCATTCTTTATCCGGCGAACACAGGCGGCGTCGCGTAAATATTTGCTCGGCAGCATTTGCAGTATTATGGTCAATGAAGACTTACCTACTGTTCCAACCCCAAATAATTTGAGATAAGATCGAGAAGGAGAAGAAGGAGTAAGGTAGGTACTGTAGGTACTTATGCACCCAGGCTCCTATTCGACCACCAAATATCTCAACTATGGCACATCTCTGTTTTTTTATCGAAATCGGTCCAGCAACTGTTGGTAATTTTGCAAGAAATTACTAACACTTCAAGAGATTTAGCGCAACTTTGTAAATTATTGATCCGTTTTCGAGAAAGATTCGAGAGATACAAATAAATATTTGATTCTGGTCTGGGTGTCTCTATGTATACAGAGTGTTCTGAGGAGGGGGTATTAAGCCGAAATGGGGTTGTTCTAAACGTCTAAGCGAACACCTTTTGTTCCACGACTTTAAAGTCGGAGAATAAACTTTTTTAAAAAAGAAAAATAAATGTAAGTTTTACATCAGTTGTCTAGTCACCGTAACATAAGCTTAGTAGCTTCCCACGGGGCTAGAAGGCGCTGTGTGATGTTCAAAGAAATATTGAATTATTTATTTATTTTATAAATATGTTATCTACCTACCTAATCAGTAATGTTTCGTACTTTTCACAGATACGCGACTTTTGCATACCGTGTTTTTTTATTTATTTTAACGACAGACTTGTTAAGTAACATTATCTAAGTGTTTATTTGTCACTTTTTAGAGATTTTCTATATAAACTAGGTCTTTTTAGCCTAATAATTGACCCGTAGTCTATTGTAACTATACCCGCCCGAAACCGGGGGGATCGCTAGTCGAACTATAATTTTGTACTTACTACTAAGAGATAAGTGAGGAAATAAATTCGCGCTATTTTGATTGCGCAATAACATGGTGGGTCAGAAAAAAATGGCTAGACATACATTAAAATAGAAAACACCAGCTTACTTAGATCTTCTGTCAAAATAAATAGAGACACATGCATGAAGAAAACAAACAAAGTGAGCGAGACAAAATACAGCTGTCAAAGATCATTTGATCTCCTAATTATTGGGTAGGTACCTATTATTGTCAATATTAGTTTTTTTCCTGCTAATGTCAAACTTTCACTCTCAAAAACTGTTTCGCAAACCAAATCGATACACCATATAATACATTACATACACACACACCACTGTATTAAAGTTGTTGATTGAACTAACCCGTAATTTAAAGTAGGTAGGTACCTAAGTTAAATAATAAATAAGAGAGAAAAAACCAATACTCACGTATTAAAAGAAGAAGAAAAAAAATCCAAATAGTTTTTATCAGAGTTCACAAGATAACAAAAACTTTTTACTTCCAAATAACCGAGTGGTTAAAAAAAGTAACGCGGACACGATCGAATTGTTTTTAAAAGATGCAGCTTTAAATTAGTCAGGGTTTAGAGGCCGGCAAGTGAACGGGGCGACGTATAAACGTAAACTGAGAGATAATAGGCAATCGTATGACGACATAGCTAAAAATACCTACACTTCATTATCAGTGGTAAACTACTGACCGATTCATAAAAGTAGTCTCGCAGCTAAGTTGCTTAAACTATTTTTTTTAAATTAATAGCGTGTGAAATTCTAGCACTTCAAAGCTTTAGCGAACCCTTACACAATTTTCAAAAAATGTTGAACCGTTTTTATAGTAAGTTATAGAATAGGTGCCCAGTTGTCTAGGAACCGTTGGCTGATGCAACAGAATACAGACTTTATTGTTTTACAATTTAATTAATTTGATACTTATGTACCTTCGTCTCGGCGCAGAACACATAAAACATACATACATACTAACATACATTCATCGCGGTCAAAACCATAAACCTCCTTTTGCAGTAGTCGGGTAAATAGTACAATAAGTCCTACAAGTGACCTACAAGACTCTTTTTCGGATCAAAGGGTGTGTAAAGTAAACTGGGCAGTCTGGGCATGTATTCTAGTTTAACTAAAATGTCTCAACAATGCGTTATCAATTAATCATTGTTCGATTGTATTCAAAAATGGTTCAGTGATGGAACATTTTCAAAATTTCGGTAAAGTAGTTTTGTAGAGTTAGTAATTTCTCGCAAAATTACCAACAAATACTGAAGCATGGTTGAGACGTCTGTGGTTACAGAATGGGTACAACTATTTAGAAGTTGTTTGAAAAAAAATTACAGGGTTCAAAATTCAGCAACGCCTACGGCGAGAGCCGCGCGGGCGCGTGTCGCAATTACATAGGTACTCGAATATTACGAACTCTCCCGGATCCGGAACGCTCCCTGCCGCGCTGGTGTCACCTTAATGTATTTTTTTAGTCTGTCTAGCCAGTGGACAGCTATACTACGATAGTAGTGCCACGTACGAGTTACTCGCACGTTACGTTCAAACGTTACGAGTTACTGCAGTTCACTTCGGCTGACAGACTCGAAGTGGTTCATGTGGCCCAAGAGGTTTTAAAAAATAAGTTTTTAATTCTTGCGACGACCGCTTTTTAACCGACTTCTTATTGTGAAAGTGTCTGACACTTTGATGCAGAATGTGTCAACCAGTGATGTGTCATCAATTCATCATACAAAACACCTAGGTTTAGGTTTGCACCGTCTTTGATTTTTCATGGCTATAAAAAATCAGGCCTATAATCGTCTTGAGTCTGAAGCAAGAACAATATTATGTACATGTCGGTTTAATTGAAAGCGAATTACACAGCTGTGTTTTAATGACACAATTTGGTCAAGGCGCTTCTATAGTTACATGTCTCTGTTCACAAGTAAGAAGGCAAATTATCGCCGCGGAAATTAATTTGCGAGTCGACTATTTATCAATGGTAGAATACTGGAGGTAAGCGAATATTATATTTATTTATCAAATTGTGATAACTTCGCAAAATACTTAAGAACAGCCTGATAACATTCACGTCTCAAGAGCTGCCTGCACACTACACTGGTTTAAAGATGATTTATACTAGACCGGTGTGGGGTAATTTTGTAGTTAGTTAGTAATTTTGTAATAGTTGCTGATCTTTCCTGTTTCAAAGGTGTTGCTGATTAGAAAAATCCATTAAAATTATCTGTCAAATTGCGAATACAACATCGGAAAAATATATAACATTTTCTGTTGTTTCAATCCAATTGACATTTGCAACATTTTTACGGAATCAACAGCGGCCATGACCAGGCCGTGTCCGGGCCGGGTCGGGAACGGGCTGCTCTTGTATGATGACAATTTTTGTTTTGCATGTTAGGCATGTCGCGTCCGTTCTGCCTTTATGCAAAAGTAGCCCGGCCCCGCCCCGGCCCGGACACGGCCCTAAATCATCTTTTATCAGACGGACACATCGTGTCCGTGCAGTGTCCGATGTTTTTTTTTAGTTCAGCAAAAACAGAGTTTAAGTCAAGCACAGTACAAAATGTACAAGGTGCATTAATACACGTCTGTCCGTCGAATACCTATGTACCTATCTTACTGTATGATTGACGTATGACAGTCCGTCGGACGTTCTGTCTGTGATTTTTCCCATCGTGTGAGTGTGGTCTACAAAATTTATTCAATTTGGGTGGGTGTTTTAGGTGCTTCTTTTTTATTTGTATTGAATAAACGTATTTTTAAGTTGAGCGTTCGCGAGTTCGTGGGTTGAATTTAATCCAGAGGTTTGTTTCGAATGTCGGTAGGTATGCTCAGCAAGATTTTAACTCAAGCCTGTTTTTGTACCTGGTACAGTATGGGTACAAGGTACTGTACCTTTTGTACAGTACAAATTACAAAATACAAAGGACTTGTTCGTCAGACAAATCCGTGTGTCCGCCAGACAAATTTAATGGCGCTCAGTCAAGCCTGTTCTTACTTAATGTAGGTGTAGGTAAAACTGATATTTAAAATTAAATATCGTACCTAGTTTCGGTAAGAAAAGGGCGTACAGGTGCCAGCAAAGATCTTGAAAAAATTGGCGGATGCGCAGAAGTCAATTTTTCATTGAAGTCGCATATAGATGTACTGCGCCAACTTACCGCTTCCACGTCAGAATTTTTTAAGATGTATGCCGGCACACGTAAGTGTCTTACGCTAGAGAAAGAGAGCAAGACTTACTTATCCTTGTCTTACCGAAACAAGGCACTATATTATTATGTCATTTGTAGCAACAACAAAAAAAATTAGACTTTTGATTTCAGTTTTAATTTTAATACAAATTTACATTAATAATAATAATTTAAATAAGTAGGTATAGGTATGTAAAAATAGGTTACTTACAGTATTTTATTTTATGTGGTTTCATATGACACCATTTTTGTCTGTTGTAATGAATAATGATGCAGTCTTAGACTACACGCGCACTAATGGGTCGCAGCAGAGGCGCGTCGCCGTAGCGTCTGTGATATAACCACAGAATAGGCTATAGTCTAAATCATACGGGAACTTGCAACGCGACGCGCCTCCGCCGCGACTTATCTGCACCCGTATTGTTTATCCAGTGGACAACTAAATTACATAGGCACTATGCTGTAAATGACTGCTTTGCAATCAGTATCAATTACTGGTGATTATAGGCATACTAGAATATCATGACATAAAAAACGTGTTTTTTATACTATTACATTGTAATCTAATCTGTCATGTCATGATCATGCCATTAGCACGGTTAACATGTTTTGATACGTTTTTCACACATAATAATATATTAAAGTATCAAGATGGTATACTGCGATTACCAAGGGTTGTTGTATAATTAAATATTTACCCATTTTCCCGTGAGATTCTGTACACCTATATCACGTTACAAACATCAAAGCAGCAGGGTACCTACTGTACTGCATAGTGCCTATAATAATAAATGGTAACTACAATATTGCACGTCGTTACACACAACGCAATCTAGACCCAAACTAAGCACTAGGCTTGTACTATGGGTAGGTACTAGACAACAGATATACTACATATTAATACTTTATTTTTTGTACATACCTACTTAGGCATTATTAGGTAAGTATATGATACATAAAAAATACCCAGAAAGAAATATTTATTTTTAAGCAACCACACCCGGCGGGGATCGAACTCGCAAGAGGCCATCGAACACAGACACACAGCGCCACAGTGGCTATGAAACTGCGTTATCCACTAGCTAGATAGACAATACGGGCGTAGAGAGCATACTTCTAACGTAAGTATATACAATACAATACTCATTATATCTTTTTGATTTAGAGTTGCCAGATGACATCTTTTATTTTTTAATTGTATTATTCTTAATACTATTTTTATTTTAAGTGCTTAAGCCTACACTTGGCGTTCATAAAAATATTTTAAAGGAAAAATACATTTACAAAAACACAACGCATGGTCGCTGAGCGGGATTCGAACCTACAACTCATCTATACTCAATTCGGGAGTAACGACTTATTTTACCATTTACTACAACTTAGGCATGTTTGTCATGTGTTGTGTTTTTGTAAATGTATTTTTCCTTTAAAATATTCTAGTATTATTCTTGTTCTTCAGTTTCTTCAGGTATTTCTTCTTGGTCGTCATCAAATTCACCGTCTTCCACTCCGACATCCTGCAAACATAAAGTAGCAATTTGGTTTTAAAAATAGGTTTCGCTATTTATTTTAATAATTTATTTTAAGGGTTTTCTGCTGCTTTTTAGGGTTCCGTACCTAAAGGTAAAAACGGGACCCTATTACTGAGACTTCGCTGTCTGTCTGTCTGTCTGTTTGACATTTAAGAGGACGTCTCCATTCTCTTTCTCCATACAAACGTAGTCGACGTTTATTATTTTTTAATTTTTTATTATTATTCTAATTAGAAAATGAAAAAAATCAAAAGGTAGATGCATAGTCATGACAGATATAGGTTAATGGCATAAACAAACATATCCAGGGAGGAAAACGTGGACTACGTTTTTATGGAGAAAGAGAATGGAGACTGTCCTCTTAAAGTATAGAAATGATGATTTGGGCTCAGCTTGAAAGCTGTCGAGCCGGCGAGAAAACGACTAAACTATAGGCGATTTTCTCTCTCAAGAATCGTATTGTTATTTATTATTTATTATACATTCCATGTAAACGAAAGAGATGCATATTTTAACACGTTGACAGTCCAATGTTGGGTACATTGGACTGTCAACGTGTTAAAATATGCATTCCTATGGGGTACACGCCGAGTGGTACCACCTACTCCGTGTACCCCATGCGGTACACAACCACTAACAAACTCACACAAAAACACAACTAACAAAAACACAACAAAGTCTTGGACTTATCATATTATGAAAACGCTAAGTGACAAATACGGAGGTTTTAAACTTTTGTTTCGTACTGTTGTTCTCTGAAGGAACAACGAATACACACACATACTGACTAACTTTCACCTTTTGTATTATACTAGCTGCGCCCTGCGGGTTCACCCGCGTAAGTCCCGATCCCGCGGAAATGTCGGGATAAAAAGCCTATGTGTTATTCTAGGTCTCCAGCTATGTATATTTCAAGTTTCATCGCAATCGGTTCAGTAGTTTTTGCGTGAAAGAGTAACAAAGTCACATACATACATACATACAAACTTTCGCGTTTATAATATTATAATATTAGTAGGAAGTAGGAAGTAGGTACGTTAAATGATAGGATAGGAAGTAATAAGGATAGTTCTGCGGTAGGTGTAAGGTGCATAGATATCGCGACCCACCTCGTACTGTTGGTACTCGGAGACGAGGTCGTTCATGTTGCTCTCCGCTTCAGTGAACTCCAGCTCGTCCATGCCCTCGCCCGTGTACCAGTGCAGGAACGCCTTCACAACAAATTGTTATATTAATGACAGACTAGTGACAGACATACATAATTATGGACATTGGAGTCTAAAGGCAGAATTACAAGTGCCGGCAAACATCTTGAAAATACTGACGGAAAGGGGTAAGTAAGTGGGACTTCTATGAAAAATTGACTACTGCGCATCCAATATTTTTTCAAGATATTTGCCAGTACCTGTAATTTAGTTTAAATAATTGCATAGAATATGGCTAATAACTTCTTTTCGAATGACATTTCTAGTTCTATTCTAGAGTTAGTATCACACACAGCACAGAGTTATAAGAATTAATTTGTCTATGGTTATACCTATCACGTAATAAGTAGATAACAATAGTATAATAAAAAAATAAAAATTATCTTTATTTGCCACACAATAAAAATCAATTTAGTACAGGAAAAGGACATAGTCATTAAATTATTGTTTGACGTTTGATTTATTATTGTGGAGACTGGAGCCTGCACTAAAGTTTTAGAAAAACCTGTTTTACAGGTCTCCAGGCATCCACCTTACAGATCAGGGTAACAAGCAACATAACAATAATGAGTAAAAATTTGGTAATTGATTTTAGAGAAGCTAAATTTACAAGTATCAAATTTAAAAGCATTTAAATCAACCTAGATTCACGAAAAAAGAGTAAACAAGAGTAAACAATTAAACAATATAATAATTATGCAAACGCCACAAGAAGATACAAAAAAATTTAGTGAAAATGAGTGATGTGATAGGTATTAGTATTGAAAGATAGGAATGAGGGTAAGGTAAGGTAATTGTTACTTCATAAGTAGATAGTCGGTATATGAGACGGTAAAGAAGAGAAACTAGGAGACTGTAAGGAGTAGTTTTTCGGTGTCGTCATAATTTAATTTTTGCAACCATTTACTTAGTAGATAGCAATGTGTCAATGTCACAATGTGTTAGCAAACATGAAGCGACTGAGGTGAGGTCAGTACAACTGTACTGATGTATGGCACACGCGCCCAGCCCACACGCCCCTTCCTCTATTGTTATTTATTCCGTGGTTAGTATCGATCGATTTTTTCTACTTAAACGTCTAGAATAGACGATAGTCACAGAGTAATACGCGACGCTACGGCGACGCGTCTCCACCAAACCAGTACCAACACCAACTTACCTTCCGCCGGAACATGACGGTGAACTGCTCGGAGACCCGCTTGAAGATCTCCTGTATGGCGGTGGAGTTCCCCACGAAGGTAGCTGCGAGCGGCAGCCCGCGCGGCGCGACGTCACACGCGGCCACCTTCACGTTGTTCGGGATCCATTCGACGAAGTAACTGGACCAGAACATTCATTTTTAGTAATAGTCTCTGCATATGTAACGTTTCCTGGACGGGACGTGACAATTTCTACACACAAAAATCCCGTCGGGCTACGATGGGGGGGATGGCACGGGATTTTTCTATGTAGAAATTGACACGTCCCGTCCGTGCCTCACCGGGTTATTCGATTTAACTCTCAACTCAATTAAGAGTTCACAAATCCCCATTGATAATCCCCATCAATGGGGATTTGTAAACTCTTTATTCACATATCCATTACTTGCAGCTTCTGAACAAGGAGAGGATTGGTGGACAAAAACTTCACAAATAGTTTTGGGTTTAAAAAGTTTATTTAAATGTGTTCTAGTGTTCTTGTCCTGCCCTAGCAACGTCTTTCACCTCGTGTTCTCGTCCTACCCTAGCAACGTCTCTCACCTAGTGTTCTCGTCCTACCCTAGCAACGTCTCTCACCTCGTGTTCTCGTCCTGCCCTAGCAACGTCTCTCACCTCGTGTTCTCGTCCTGCCCTAGCAACGTCTCTCACCTCGTGTTCTCGTCCTACCCTAGCAACGTCTCTCACCTCGTGTTCTCGTCCTGCCCTAGCAACGTCTCTCACCTCGTGTTCTCGTCCTACCCTAGCAACGTCTCTCACCTCGTGTTCTCGTCCTGCCCTAGCAACGTCTCTCACCTCGTGTTCTCGTCCTACCCTAGCAACGTCTCTCACCTCGTGTTCTCGTCCTGCCCTAGCAACGTCTCTCACCTCGTGTTCTCGTCCTACCCTAGCAACGTCTCTCACCTCGTGTTCTCGTCCTGCCCTAGCAACGTCTCTCACCTCGTGTTCTCGTCCTACCCTAGCAACGTCTCTCACCTCGTGTTCTCGTCCTGCCCTAGCAACGTCTCTCACCTCGTGTTCTCGTCCTACCCTAGCAACGTCTCTCACCTCGTGTTCTCGTCCTGCCCTAGCAACGTCTCTCACCTCGTGTTCTCGTCCTACCCTAGCAACGTCTCTCACCTCGTGTTCTCGTCCTACCCTAGCAACGTCTCTCACCTCGTGTTCTCGTCCTACCCTAGCAACGTCTCTCACCTCGTGTTCTCGTCCTACCCTAGCAACGTCTCTCACCTCGTGTTCTCGTCCTGCCCTAGCAACGTCTCTCACCTAGTGTTCTTGTCCTGCACGGCCCGCATCTGGTCGTCGACCTGCTTCATGGACATGCGGCCGCGGAAGATGGCGGCGACGGTGAGGTAGCGGCCGCGGCGCGGGTCGCACGCGCACATCATGTTGCCGGGAGAGAACATCTGCGCTGTCAGCTCGGCTACTGTCAGCGCGCGGTACATGGCGCTGTTGCGGGCCGTTAAAGGCGCGAAGCCTGAAGCGAACGATTAGTATATAAATATTGCACGACGTAACACTCAGTGCAATTTAGCTCCAAACTAAGCACTAGGTTAATACTATGGGTAACTAGACAACGGATATAAGTGCCTACTTAACAAAATTTTATACTTTTGTTTTTGTAAATTAATAGGTACATGAGTGCCTTCATCTTCTATGCATATAGAAGATGAAGGCACTCATGTACCTATTAATGCTCGTTTAATTAGTTTACCTGTATAGGTGAACTAATTAAACGGGCATTCACCTGTATAGGTGAACTAATTAAACGGGCATTCAGGGGGATATCCTAAACTATAATAAAAAAACAAAAATGCTAAAAGGAATTGCAGGAGAACAAACGTAGTGTGGTTTTTACTCTTTAGGTACGGAACTCTAAAAAGAATTTCAGATCTGCTGCTCGCCCTGGGCACTAATAGTCTATTCCATACTATAGAACAGGGGTTCCCAAACCGGGGGGCGCGCCCCCCAGGGGGGGGCGCAGAGGCATTTACAGGGGGGCGCGGGTCACCTGTGTAGTTAACAAATTAAAACCTGATATAAAATTGTTTCCTTAGTCGGCCAATGTTATCTTAATCATGTTAAAAACTTATCAGCCTCTACCTCCTCCTCACAGGCGCTATGAAAGGTATTTGGTACAACTTGCCAAATACCTTTTGTATGATTTTGAAAACTTTATTGAGCAATAAAAATACTTATTTCGAACACTTTTTATTCTGGCCTGATAATCTGGACTAGACGGGGGGGCGCGGATTTTTTTTATGGTCGAAAGGGGGGCGCGCCTCAAATAAGTTAGGGAACCCCTGCTATAGGAGATAAATATAAGAGCATCCGTATTATGTATACCCCAAGCCTAAAGGTATAGTTGATCACTGAGCTTGATAGGCACTTTGCAGTACTTTGCTGATTTGACGTATAGTATAAGTGATTAATAGTTGAGTCGACTGACCTGGCATAAAGAAGTGTAACCTCGGGAAGGGCACCATGTTGACCGCCAACTTGCGCAGGTCCGCGTTGAGCTGCCCCGGGAACCGCAGGCACGTCGTCACGCCGGACATTGTGAGCTGAAAACATGAGGGCTGTCGATAGATGGCGCTTACACTTGTTTGAGTTTCGATGTGCCTTCAGATTTATCGTAATAAGGAGGAACACTAACTTTTTATCCCGGCAGAGGGCGCGAGTCAATTAATCTTAGGTTTGAATTAAGAACTGTCAAACAGGTGTTTTTTACAACTCTCGGCGCCAAATTGGCCATATCGGTCTCAGACCGAAAGAAAAAAAAAACTCGGCGTTTTCATTGGTTGACCATCATCAAAAAAAAAAGATAATCCGACCCCAGCGCCATCTGCTCACAGCTTTCCGTGTGCCACCCCATTACGGTAAAGTCAAACTACACGATGACACTAACTACCTACTAACTCGTGCACTAACATGCACGAATTCGTTTATATGTGTGCTGTAGGTGTGGTCTGTTTTAGGTAAAGTTTCTGTGTCATCGTGTACTTCCTACAGAAGTCTAGGAAGATCTACTATGATTTTGGCACCTATTTAGTATCCCTACATAACCACAGTTAACCTTATAATTAATCGCCTATAGGCGCTTACAACACAAGAAAGTCGAATTGAAACCAAAAAAAGATTTTAGTTTTTCAATCCGATGAGAAGAAACTGTTAAAAACTCCCAAAAGCAGAAGTACATTCATTCTTAATATAACTAACGCAACGCTCCGCTGCATGCACATGCATATGCTTTGTTTTTGACATTTTATTTATTGACTATTTTTGACTATTTAATTTGGGTTTGACATAATTGTATTTTTGAGTATCTAACTGAAATGAAAAAAAGAAAAAAAATTGAGATTTGTTGACTAATATATTAATGTTAAAATTGTATTAAATCGAATTTAATTGTAATTTAAACTAAGTGCATAATTATTTCTATTTCTATTCTTATATCGCTGTTGCTGGGTTATAGTTGCCTGAATAAAAATCATTTCATTTTTTTCATTCATTTCATTTCATTCATTTTTTTCATAAAAATCATTTCATTTGCGGCCTAAGGAGCGAAAACAAGAGAAATAACGTTACCGAGACCAAATGGTTGAGATCGCCGTACGTGGGCGAGGCGAGCCGCAGCGTGCGGAAGCAGATGTCGTACAGCGCCTCGTTGTCGATGCAGAACGTCTCGTCCGTGTTCTCCACCAACTGATGGACCGACAGCGTCGCGTTGTATGGCTCCACTACCGTGTCAGACACCTACAATAATAAAAAAAAAAACAGATTAAAAAAAAAGGGAAAAATAATAATTTGCACCGACAAAATTATTATTTTTATTAACTTCGACGGAAAAAGATGACGTGTCTATCTGTGGCCTCGTAGCTCATGAACGGATGAACCGATTTAATTGTAATTTTTTATGTTGATAGGTGACTTATGCTAGTGTTCTTAGCTATGTTTGATAGAAATCGGCTCAGCCGTTCAAAATATATGTAAGGTCAAGCTCAAATATAACCGAGTGGGGAATCAAATGAAAGAGCATAAAAGATCCTCTACAAAAACACAACGTACGGCGAGGCAAGGCGGGATTCGAAACCACATCTTTTCACAATCGCGGACAAATTACCTACCTTTGGAGATGGCATGACGCTGAACGTGTTCACGATGCGATCAGGGTACTCCTCGCGCAGCTTCCCCAGCAGCAGTGTGCCCAATCCGGAGCCCGTACCGCCGCCCAGAGAGTGCGTTAGCTGGAACCCTGCAGCCGAAATGTGAGGTTACAGAGACCACCGCATTTGCGTTAGAGCGAAAATGTGTATAGAAAATTGAATTATATTACATCCGGTAGGGGCGCTCATTTATTTTCCATACAATTTCCGAATTTGCTCAAACGTGATGGTAACACTTAGTGACCATCATATTTTCATAGGGACCGAGTTAGAGACAGTAAGGGTGGTGCGATAGAGGTCAAACACTCATTCATCGATTATATGAAAAACTGGTCAAGTGCGAGTCGCACTCGCGTACCTACTGACAGTACCCGTGTAGGTACTGTACGTACTGAACCTTGATCTTCACCAAATTAGAGACCCATCTACCTATTAGGTTTTGGTTCAAAAACCCTCCCGTTAGTACTTGTACTATTTATGTATTCTGTGCCGTTAGTTTATATCAAACAGTGAATTTAGTACGAAGGAAGCTTTTATAATAAAGAAATAATTAAAGAAAAATAATATAGGTAGAAAAAATAGCTAGGTTTTAGTACTTTAAGTACTTACAAGTAGTATAGTACTTTAACCTATATCTTTTTAGCGTGTTGACTTTGACTTTTTAACCTTGACCTTAATAGGGACCTATATAATTAAACTAAATGAAAACTGGTCAAGGAAACCTAAGAATGATTTTGAAATACCTATTCGACGATACCCCACTCGATATAGTCAGTCAATTTTTCTTTTTTCTTTTTTACAAAATGGCGGCTGGTGGTCGCCATTTTGAATTTTGATAACTGTCATGTCTTCAGTGATACTCCCAGGATTAAGACGAATCGATTGATGTGCGAATCATCAAAATCGGTCTATCCGTTTGGCCTCTGGAGCGCCACATAGGAACAAACATACATACATACATACATAGACTGATAAACACATAACCCTTCTTTGCGTCGCGCAGTCGGGTAAAAACTAGGCAAACTTATCGTGTACCTTGCAAACAGTCACAGCCTTCAGCCTCCTTCCTGACTACATCCATGACAGAATCGACCAGCTCCGCGCCCTCCGTGTAGTGCCCTTTGGCCCAGTTGTTTCCTGCAATTTGAGAATTTTCATTACAGTTTACCTAGTAGGTAGGTAGTTCACACGTTAGTTTTGGCACAGGAGCCGTATTTTTGAACCATTGGAATTAAATTCGTGTGCGAAAGTTTGAATTTCGCATGCTTCGCATGCTCTCGGCTAGGTGTGTATGTGCGTGAGCAAGACCGCGTACCTATTCTTTAGTCTTTCGCATACGAAAGAGTTTCCTACCGGTTCAAAAATACAGCTCTAGTTCTTGCAACACTATCGGTAGATGGTATGGTGGGATATTCTCAAAACGTAGCTACTCGATAATAGTAGAGTCAAAATGGCGGGTGCAACACAGCGAAAATTATTACCGCCAGAAATTAAATAAAATAATGGCGAAGATGATCGAACTGAAACAAATGACGATCGAAACAGAAAAAAAAGACGATCGTAAACAAGGCAAAACTGTAGGTCAGTACTTACATATATTCTAGGTAAGGGCGCTACATTTTAGACCGCATCGACTTCACCACCCGCATGGTCTGTCTAGCGGATAACTCAGTTTCATAGGCACTATGCAGTACATTGCTGCTTTGACATAACGTGGTGATCACCAGTGATTACCGCATAGCAACAATGTATAGGTACTACAATGTATGCAGTATAGTGCATAATAATATGGAATTGAGTTAACCACTAGAATAGATAAACAATACGGGTGCTATTAGAACATCATTGGGTGCAGGGTAGGTAAAGGTCAAACTTAAGCTTCGAATACACGACGTCACTGACACTGAGACATACAAAACTTACAGCACATATCGAAACAAAATGTCGATGTGTGCACGAATTTCTTTAAATGTGTGCTTCAAGTATGGTCTGTCTCAGTGACAGTGTCTGCGTCGTCGTGTACAGCTTCAAATACACGACGGACACTTAGAGTAACATAAACCACACCTACAGCACACATATGAAGAAATTCGAGCATTTTGTTTCCATGTATGCTGTGGATGTGCTCTAGCTCTATGTGTCTTCGTGTATAAATAAATATACCGATGTGTATATATGCACACGAATTTTCGTTCGATCTGTGCTGCGTTGATCTTAATTCGGAAACCGCTGGAAGAAACGATCAAGTTCGATGTATTTACAGCACACATCGACGAAAGGCGCGCATAAGAATCGATATTTTTTATGATGTGTGCTGTATATAGGTAGATTCAGGTACATCGACATATAAACCCAAACGGGTAGTTCTGTCAGTATACATGGCCGTAAACTTCATAACCTTTCATTCGGACGTTTTCTATGTTAGGTATAGTAACTAACTTTCGATATTATGCTCTACACCCCTTCAAACATACCAGCGCCACTCTGTCCAAAGACGTAGTTATCTGGGCGGAACAGCTCGCCGTAGGTCGAGGATCTGATCGAGTCCATGGTGCCAGGCTCCAGGTCCACCAGCACAGCGCGGGGTACGTACCTATTACCTTTAATCAAACACAAAAAATATACAAATAACTTCTCGGCGCTACTAGTCCTTACTGTAATTGAGTCAATGCACAAAAGGATTGACTATTTTAATTAGCTCTGCTAGTCGTTAGCCAAGTTAGGGGCCTTAGGGCGACCTGAAAACTCTAAAGCTCTAAATGCACGGTGACTGATACTTTACCTAAATCAGACCATACCTACACACATATAAAGAAACTCGTGCATGTGTGCTGTAGTGTAGATGTGGTTTTTTTAGGTAAAGTGTATCTGTAAGTGTCATCGTGTAGTTTGACTTTAACACTAGGTGAGTGAGCCACACAAATCAAATCAAATCAAAATCAATGTACGTTTATTCATTCGGATATTAGCAAGATATCTCTTTGAAATGTCATTTTTTTTAAATTTAATCTACTGTGTCTTCGGAACGTGACCTCCAATGAGAAGAAGACATAAGAAACTCATGGGGTTTTTTTTTCTACATATGTTTTTTGCACTACCATACGACACGAAAAATAACAAGATTACCTACTATAATACCTACCTACACTTTCTCACTCGCTGCACACCGCGAGTCGTTAAACGTAAGAGTGATGCAGACAGTATTTCTCTCTCCCTCCCACTCATGGGTATTATGGGCAGGCGCAGTGCTGCATATTGCTATCGATAAACATCGATATCGAGCTCATCGCTCTAACCTTGCTGTGGTTAATCAGTAATCAAATCCCCTGTGTGCAGCGAGTGACAAATAGTACTACTAGGCTATGCGTAAATAAGGTAAACTTTAACAAGGGTACTGACCGTCTGCGGCCTCATTGTAGTAGACCTGTATCCTTTCCAGCTGCATGTCATTGTTCCCCTTGTAGTACCCGCTCGTATCGATGCCATGCTCGTCGGATATTATCTCCCAGAACTGACAACAAAATGGTTTAAAAATCAAACTACACGATGGCACATTTACACTTTACTTAGAACAGCCCACACCTACCTAAAGCACACATAAAAATAAATTCTTGCATGTGTAAAGTATAATTGTCATCGTGTAATTTGAGCTTAATAATTTGCTTAGCTTTGCACTACTCTACTGAACCCAATTAAAAGGTCGAACAAAACGCAACTCGAGCGCGACTAAAGTACAGTCGTACAGTCGATTAATGAAGTTTTTTCAAAACATTTTGAGAATTATTTATTTATGGTACACCTACAATATTTTTTTTTAATAGAACGGAATATGGTTTGAGAATAAAAAACATAAGTAGATAGGTATCTAAATTTAATTTCGGGGTTTTTTCGGTTTGCGTCAAATATGTATTGCAGGACGTTGTACACAGCGCCATCTAACCCTAAAACTCTGTTTCCAATGTTAATAAATATTGTACGACATTACAAGCAGCACAATCTAGCCTCAAACTAAGACTAGGCTTGAACTATAGGGTACTAGACAAAGGATATTACCACATATTTTATACTAGCAGCTCCCCGCGGTTACACCCGCATAAGTCCCGATCCCGTGGGAATATCGGGATCAAAAGTTGCCTATAGCCTTCCTCAATAAATGGACTATCCAACCCCGAAAGAATTTTTCAAATCGGACCAGTGGTTCCTGAGATTAGCGCGTTCAAACAAACAAACAAAAAAACAAACAAACTCTTCCGCTTTATAATAGTAACTAGCAGCTCCCCGCGATTTCATCCGCATAAGTCCCGATCCCGTGGGAATATCGGGATCAAAAGTAGCCTATAGCCTTCCTCAATAAATGGACTATCCAACCCCGAAAGAATTTTTCAAATCGGACCAGCGGTTCCTGAGATTAGCGCGTTCAAACAAACAAAAAAACAAACAAACTCTTCCGCTTTATAATATTAGTATAGATAGATAGATAGATATTTATTAAAACATATGATACATAGAACACCTAGACAAAACACATATAAGTATTCATTTTTAAGCATAAATACTTGCACCCGGTGAGAATCGAACCTGCAATCTTCTGCATTGCAGTTGGGCCTTCGCCCGACGCGCCAAGGATGCCGTCAAGTGGGGCAAGATTTGCTTTCGTCTATCAGTTCTTGTACTATTGTATATTCTATGATATGTATGTAATGTGTGTTTGTTCCTTCTTCTTTGTCGTACCTACTTTTAACCTAACCTAACCAGTAAAACTCGGTACCTATACCTACGCAGGTTTTTTCTGAGCATATAAAATATTTTTTATTTTAAGGGGATTTTTGATTGGTAGGATATTTCTCCCACAAAGAGAATACTTGATATCTCCGCTCGTCTTGACTTCGCGACGACCTCTTTTCGGGTTATATTATCTTCCTAAAAACACTGTATGGTGCTGTATGCGACCTATTTTTTCTTTTGGAAATATAATTTAGCCAATAGCCTTTCTCAATAAATGGACTATGCAACACTGAAAGATTTTTTTAAATCGGACCAGTGGTTCCTTAGATTAACAAACAACCAAACTCTTCAGCTTTATAATAATAGAAGAGAAGATATATTATACCAGTGGTTCCTGAGATTAGCGCGTTCAAACAAACAAACAAACAAACAAAAAAACAAACAAACTCTTCCGCTTTATAATAGTAATAGATTATGTCGGTAACTATGCAATAAAGGGTTTTAATGCTAACTGTACCTATGCATACTATAAGTGTGCTATAGGTTTACTCCGTAACAAATTGAATAATCTGACTCCTTCATGGCCTCTTGTAATTTTAGATAAATGCACTATGAACAGATGTATAAGTTTCTTATACCCAAGCAACTAGAATGAAAATAAATTTCTCACGTTGTAAGTAAAAGCAATTAGGTGTTTTGTACATTTCGCTTTCACAACGTTAAAATCGAAGTGAAAATTCTTCAATTAAAGGTAAACGTATAAACTGAATCTAATCGTAACTTTGCACGCGCACGCACTAAACTTCTATCTTCATGTTATGATATTAATATTGCCTATATAACTAAAGGTCATCTTAACATTCAATTCTTACCATATTTTAGTTACACTTTAAAATTAGTTTTCTTTAAAATAAATTATGTAATGCTTTAATAATTAATTACGGATTGGATGTTTTAACTAATTTTAAATAGGTATTTATAGGTACCTACATTAAATAAGTACCTATAGAGATCTAGGTTTTTTATTTGTTAAAAGCGCTATATGATCCGATATGAGATAACAGAGCTAAAATGATTCATATTTATCTCTTAATTCGCTACTTAAATCATCAATAAGTGATTGATAATAGGTATAAAAACCTCTTAATTGATCGATTACAGACTTAGTTAATTGGAATCAAAGATTTCCTATTTACCTACCCATCAAAACCCAACCAAACTTAGCGGTATCTAAATAGACAAACGTAGAAAGCGACTTTGTTTAACATAACGACAAGAAGAATAAATTAGTTTTTTTTTTAAACCGGAAAAGCATTAAAAATCGCATAGGTAGCTATTTTATCTCATATTTACATAACAAGTTAAGTTAAAGGTAGGCAGGTATTTAGGTATTATAATAGTAACAAAATAACCTTAGATCCGATCTGATTCCCACACTGGCCCGCCTGTAAATGCACTATTTCACGCATTTTCTCACGTTTTAATACACAATTGTATAGACTTGTTAGTATTAGCTGAATGAGCTATTTCTGGACCGCGCACGGTCTCGTGTGATTTAAACTTAGCCCATCGGCGCGTCTCGTGCGTCTATCATACGCAAATGAATTAAACAATGTAGGTATGTAGGCATAGAAAGTGGCTAAGCTAGAAAAATAGGAAAGTTGAGCAAAGAAAACGTAGGTACGTAGTATATACCTACCTACTAGAAAATATAGTTATTAAGTTGTGAGTATATTATGTGCGATTTTTTTCGGGGTTCTAATTTTGAAACCGAATATACCGACAAAAATTGTATTCTGATATTCACGTAGGTAGGTTGCTCTACCACCAACTCTACCTATTATATGCATTACTAAATGAAATGATTGATTGATTGATTGATAATTCTTTATTGTAACACCAATATAAAACTACAATTCAAAGAAATACATAAAATAACTTATATCTAGGTGGCACAATGGGCGGCCTTATCGCTTAAAGCTATCTCTTCTAGGCAACCTTTGGATGGACGAGAAGTGTAAAAAGATAAAAGGTAGGTAGTCATGGTGTGATAGCTGTAAGAACAAAACGCAGTCGTCGCCATCTTGTTTGTTTGACGTTTCATGATTTGATTTTGACGTTTGCATGAGGTACTCTCTCTCTCTCTCCTACAAAATAGCTTATCTGTGGGTCATGGAAGGCCGTCGGGCCTTCAAAAATATTGTAATTTATCAAATAAACTGTTAAAACTACGTGTAATTACCGTAAATGTATTTAGATAATAAATATAAAGACGTGCGTAAGTGTTAATTGTGTGCGATTCAACAATAAACAAGTTATAAATGTTGTTTTAGTGATTTTTAATGTAATCGCCATGTTGACGAAAATGTCCTGAGAAACAACAAAGAATTCGATGTATTATTTGTTTTCTGATAAAGTTATGAAGTGTTTGTGATTCGGACAGATTAATATTATTCATAATACGTAAGTACATATCCTTTTTTTCATTATAAATTATGTATATGATATTGAAAAACGATAAAATAACCGTGTCCAAAGCCAGAATTGGAGAATATTTATGGTTGCCTTGCCCCGCCCCGCGGCGTCACTCGCTAAGTACTTACGTTCGATCAGTTGTCGGACAAGTAATGCTATGACCTTGAGTTGAGTTTCAGAAAATGTAATAGAATACTGTTGAAAATTATTTGTTTGTTTGTGTTTATTTATTGTGTGATCCATTTACAATAAAGTGGGTGAACCAATTTTGATATAAAACAGTTTCATAACTAGAATTATTATATATAACACAGGAAACAACTCAAGACATTGAGTTTGTACTAACTACTAAACTATAAATAATTAATAATCTACTAAGGCATGACTTCCTAATTATATGTCACAAAGTATTTTAAAAGACCTGCAGAAGATAGAGAATAAAAAGGGCTATCCATTTAATACTAGTTTTATGTCTGACAAGAATATTTTTCTTAAAAGTCTTGTGTGTTTCTAGTTTTATTAACCAACTTCTAAAAAAGGAGGTTCCTAACAATATGCGAAATCAAAATTTTACACAACATGCGAGATGTGAAACAACATGTCTCTAGATCAGTCTCAGATCTATATCAGTTCCAGATCCAAATCAGCCCATCCTGATTCCACCTGATCTTATCTATTACACCCTTATAGACTTTTGTAACTTGCAAAGAGAACCTGATTTGCTTTCACAGAATATTTCTTTATTAAATAGTAGTTAGCATCCAGTTAAGTCGTAAAACAAAATGTGTTTGCCTAGACGTGTTGAAAAACCCTTAAAATAAATTTCCAATAAGCCTAGTAAAACATCTACAGTAGGATGTTTATTATCCACACATCAATCAACTGAATGACCGCTTAACTGCACGTAATTTATGTAATTTTATTTATTTCACTAAGCATTATTATTAGTGCAATAAATAAAAGAAATTCATATTATAAATAGGTTTTTATTGGTTTATTTGTACGTAATAGTATACATCATGCAGCCTGTCAATTTATTTATTACACTGACTATTATCACCAGTGCAATGAATAAAAGAGATTCCTATTAGAAATGTGTTATATTGGTATATTCATACATAATAGATAGTACCTATATAGTTTAATTATTCGAATAGACCGGTTTTCCAAACACCCATGTCCCCAATTAGTTCAGATAATCGGCCCTCTTGCATTGTTATTCTAAGTCAAGGCCACAAGTTATACTGACCGAAGATTATAGACAGACTGTATCCCCTAACGCTAGTGTTCTGTTATCTAGGAGAGCCTTATCCTGGGAAATGCCCTTGGGGGTAGCCGACCGGTACAGCGGATCCTGCCTGGAATGCCTTGAGGCTGTCAAGTGGGGACGCTATAACATATATTGTTAGTTCAGTTATATGTCAAGGGTTGTCTTAAGATAATCTAATGTGACTGAAGAAAATTATTAATCTAAATTTCTCCCATTCCAGGAGATGGCAGAAGTAAAAGAAGAAATGGATGTAAAGCCTCCCCTGAAGCAGGACGGTGTGGGTGCTGCGAGTGTCTCCTACTTACCTCCACTGATGCCACCAAAGCCACTACTGCCGGAGCCTCACAATGATGGTGTCATGAAATTCATATCTGTTACCAGCGATGTACTGACCGGTCAGTGTTATATTCAGTGCCCACTGGACGGCACGGCAACATTAAAATTTGCTGAATAAAATTGAACTCTTTGTAAAGTAGTTGAGGTCCTTATTTGCTTGCAATTATACTGGTCATGGTGTCTAGTCTAAATTATGCATTACTAGCGTGCCCCGCGGTTTCACCTGGATCAAAAGTAGCCTATGTCCTTCTCCAAGGTCAAAAAAATATTACACAATGTGCATGGTGCATTTTTCATGCTTTTTTTTCAATGTGGTTTCTTTATTGATTCATTTAATATTATAACTATATTCAGATCGAGATTTGAGGGGGACATCTCCTATATCCCCCATGTCTTAAAAAATAACACTTAAACAACTCACAACTCAACAACCACATACCTTTTTTTATGATTTCAGATGAACAAAGAGAGATGTATGAATCAGTATTAGCAACATGGAAACCGGTCCTGTATCCTAAACAAGAGAAGCGGTACATCTGTCAGAAATGCAATAAGGAGTTCAAGAACTATCAAAACCTATATCTACACACGACCAGAGTCCACTCCACTGATGATTCGACCGTGCTTTGTGATCAGTGTGACAAATCATTTAAGAACAAGCATTATCTATACATGCACAGGTATAGTTTAGATACCTTGTATAATATTTTATGTTGTAGTTAAATATATCGCAGTTATGTTGGGTTTTCCATGTCTCTATGTTTCGCCTTAGAGACAAACATAACCAAAAATATTTTTACGGCCGGCCGCCTGCCTGACACAAACCCTTCTAGGGACCAAGCAGTTTATCCGCCACCGCGCAGGAAGAACTTAAGTTTAGTCCCCCCCCTAAATCCCTTAGTCGCCTTTTACGACACCCACGGGCAGAGATGGGGTAACCCTATTTATCCCGGGGATACACGGCGTAGTTCTCGTCTAACACTATGTATGTTTGTTTAATCTTTCTGACACAAGCGGTTTTCGCTTAAAAGAAAGCCTCAAACCGGAAAATTAAAATAAATATAAATAAATAAATATTGCACGACATTACACACAGCGCAATCTAGCCCCAAACTAAGCACTAGGTGCGTACTATGGGTACTAGACAACGGATATACTACATATTATACTTTTTTTTTTTGTAAATACATACATATGATACATAGAAAACACTGAATATCCCACATCTTCGGACCATGGTGAGTCCTAGGAATTTAAGATATTTATTAAATAAATAAACAATGAATTAATTTATTTAATGGACAGGATGAACAAGCACTACTCGGAGTCGGAGAAGTGTTACTGCCAGTTCTGCCTGCAGGAGTTCCGGACTCGCCGAGCGCTGCACATGCACGTCAAGAAGATACATCCCAACACGCTGCCGGAGATCAAGTGCCAGGAGTGTGGGAAGGAGTTCAACGTACCGTACAAGCTGAGGCACCATATTGAGAGGTATCTTGTGTGGATTTTTATTTAAAAGATGAAGATATACATATATTGCAAAAAGAATGGTTATTATTACAAAGACCTCAAAACTATTAACAACTACACTATAACCAAAAACCAACAAAGACTTTTAAATAGTTTAAAATGCATGGCAAAAGTTTGCCCCCGACAGGACTTGAACCTGCAACCTGGTGTGGTGTCATTCAGGCGACCTATGTTCACGTTAAGCCCTTTCATTTTTAGGGTTCCATAGTCAAATAGCAAAAAACAGATCCCTTATTTATTTATCATGTCTGTCTGTCTGTCCGACCATATATCACTGCCACTTTTTTCCGAAACTATAAGAACTCTCTCTCATCCGAGCGATGTTCCCGGTTGCATCCATCTCGGGAGCCCGGGGTCCGCTAAACCCCAAATTAATTTGGGGTCGGCGCAGTAGGTAAATCATTATTAACCATACCATCTGCAATAAGATTTGGCAATATTTTTACGGCCGGGCGCCTGCCTGACACCAACCCTCCTAGGGACCAAGCAGTTTATCCGCCACCGCGCGGAGAGAACTTAAGGTTTTCTAGTCTCCCTCAAATCCCTTAGTCGCCTTTCACGACACCCACGAAGAAATGAGGTAGCCCTATTCTATGCCGGGGCTACACGGCTCTGTGAACCGTATTGAGATTTTCACACAAAAATAGAAAAAAAAAAACAATACACTCTGGGGGTCCTTAGATCTGAAACTCAATTTTTTTACCATTAACTTTCAGATGTCACCGAGCAGACCGAGAGAAGCACAAATGCCACATCTGCCTGAAGCTGTACAAGACCAAGCTGAACCTGAACCGGCACCTCATCTTCCAGCACACCAACATCGAGAGACACCAGTGCGTCTTCTGCCCCATGACCTTCAAGTCCAGGCACCACATGAAGCGCCACGTCCTCAACATCCACCCGCCGCTGGAGTCCAAGGTGCAGTGTCCCGAGTGTCTGAAGGAGTTCAAGAATGATCAGTATTTGAAGGAGCATATGCAGGTAATGTTGAGTGCGACCATCTGTAAAATAAAATAAATCTCCGTTATTATAAATAACGTTAGTAACATGTATGTATGTATATTGAGGGTAATCTCTGAAACTACTGGACCGATTACAAAAATTCTTTCACCAAAAGAAAGCTACATTATCAAGGAGTTAAATAGGCTAGTTTTAATGCCGATATACCCACGGAATCGGAACCTACGCGGGTGAAACCGCGGAACGTAGGTAGTGGTAGATACCCCCACATTCAGTCCGAGGGTCGTGGGTTCCTGGCCGATCGTGCGCCAATTTCTTTTTCTTCAAGAAAGAGTTATGTGCGCTAATAATAAAATCATTTATTTCAGATAAAAATCCATATTTGACAATTAAAAAATTAAATTAAATTAAATTGGATTAAATTAGCTTAGATTAGATTCGACGAGAAATAAAATTAAAATAAAATTAAAATAACTAAATTAAAATACATTACAAATTAAAGTCCTTACATTAATATTCTACTTATCTATCTTTTAATTATATGTATATTTTCTTTCAAAATCGTCATTCTGTTCATTAGCCGTCATATGTATGCTATTCCAGTGTCTTATTATAGGACAATCTAACCTTTCCAGCATTGTATTCAGAAGACTGCTGGAGCTCTCCTGTAAACGGCGCATCAGTGAGACTATTCTTTTACGTCTTATTGTGTAAAAACAATCCACTTTAGCCTCTGCAAACATTCCTGACGCGCTGCATACCGTCCCTGTTTCTTTGCAGAACCTTCGTAGCCCCAGCAGCATTCTGAAACTATTATTATACTGGACGCGTAAAGCCTTGATGGCTTTTTTAGTGTAGTTCGTCCAAAGGCTGCTAGTGTAGAAGGTTTGACAGTAAGTTCGGAACAACATTAACTTTACTTGTTTGGAACACCGAGCAAATCTTCTTATCACCATATTAGACCGAACCGCCAAAGCTCTACGCTCCCTCTCAATGTCGTCATTATCAGAAAGATCCTCCGTAACCCAATGGCCCAGGTACTTATATTTTGTGACTCTATTAAGTGGTATATCACCAATTTTGACAGGAGGTACATTACTGGGGCTCTTTCTGCCTGCCTTAAAAACAAGTATCTCACTCTTAGTAGTATTGTACCTTAAACCATGAGCCAACGCATACCTCTCACAAATCCCAACAAGTATGTCAAGAGCTCTGACCGACGGGCACAGCAGAACCATGTCGTCAGCATACGTAATATTATTAACCATCTTTCCGTCAATTGAACAACCGACTCCGGCCCTACTGAGCGCCCCGATCAGGCCATCCACGTAAAGGTTAAAGAGACGAGGAGAGCTCAGTCCGCCCTGCCTGACGCCACACTCCAACCCATACCACGACGAATGCGAGCCAGCCCATCTTACCGTATTACTTTGATTATAATACCAGTATTCCAAGAGGTTCACAACTTCACCCGGCGTATTCGTATCTCTCCGGAGCTTATCCCACAGCATATCGTACGACACCAAATCGAATGCCTTCGACAGGTCCAAAAAGCAGGCATACACAGGAGTATTTCTTGTTGTATAGTAATGAACGGTGTGCTTTAACCTCAGTACTGCAGTTTCAGTGGAGTGTCCCGGCCTGAAGCCGAACTGGCATTCATTTAATTCTACATGTTTACTAAGCTGACGGTCAAGCAAACCGTCCAGCACCTTTGCCACTATTGTAGCTAGAGAGATTGGTCTGTAATTGTTCCTGTCGGAGGCATCACCTGTCTTGTTTTTTATTATAGGAACAACGATTGTCTGCATTAGCTCATGAGGTAAATACGAATGGATGATACAAACATTATATAATAATGCCAATACTCTGGGCAAATGAACCCCTGCATGTTGCAGATGCTCAATACTGAGACTATCGTGTCCTGGTGATTTACCACGCTTCATGTTCCTAATTACATAAGCTACATCTTTACCTGTAAATGTTATTAAATTACAACTAGAGTCGATCTCAGTATCGGGCGTCCGCAACACGGGTCCAAGTGAAGACTGAACCCTGAAATGATCTTTAAATAGTTCGGCAATCCTGGCCGGCTCACACTCACCCTCAACACTCGCCGGAAGACACGACCCACCTGCCAACTTTTTCGTGTGTTTCCAAAAACTCTTGAAATCTTCACCCTCGTGGTGTGACGCTAGTATATCCATTTGAATTTGCGTTTCGTTATCATGACACCACTTGAGCTTAGACTTAAAAATCCTTCTAGACCCTCTCATTCTATTATAAACCTCCCCCGTTGTAGGTTTACCCAGAGCTACCCATTCTTGGAAGTTAAGTCGTGCCGCCCGGTGAGCCTCACTGACGTACTTGTTCCAGCCTAAAACCTTTTTTCTCCTTCTACCATTCGATTTATTACTACTATAATTAGAAGCCTCTCTCAAACAAGAAATTATATCAGAGTACAACTTATCGATAATTTCTCTATGGTTTACATCTTTACAAAAACCATGAGCACAAGTCTGAAACTGTACTGGAAAATCAATATTTTTTAATCCATTTTCACAAAAATACTTATATTCATTTACTTGCTCTTTATCTCTATCCCTCCATGTCACTTTATTATTAAAATTATTTATGTATCTAACTCTATATGGCAAACTATTGATTTTAAATAAAACTTCTAACGGAAAATGGTCTGACCAAAATACATCATATCTAACCCTAACATCAGTCACACACTGCCAAGCTGTGTCTGTGGTCAGACAGTGATCAAGCCAACTTTTAGAGTTGTCATGACTATCACTTATGAAGGTGTATGTGTCTGATGATAGCCTCAAATACGAAGCACAGAGCCAACTCCGCTCGTCACAAAACTGACGCATTTCGTCAAAAAATAACTCACTAGGATCCGCATTAAAGTCACCGAGCATTATCACCGATTCAATGGCGCAACCCTCAATCACTGCATCGATCTCACCAAGAACATTTGTAAAGTCATTAAAATTTTTCTGACTATTCGTAGGCATGTGAACAGAAAAAATTAGGGTCTCATTATCTTGAGTAGACACCCTAATGGCTGACAATCTGACGCTACTGCACGGCACGACGGACACCGAAGAGAAAACTCCTTTCTTCCACATTAACGCAACGCCACCGTACGGTCGCCCACGTAGAATGCCCGCCGATGAGTCGACCGCCGATTTACTCGTGTACTCAAAACTGTCATCAATAGAGGCAATGAAATTCAGATCGTGATGTAAGAGCCACGTTTCTTGAAGAGCTATGACGTGTGCTCCTTTACACAGCTCTCGCACGCCCTCTATTGCACTCTTCAAGCCCTTACAATTATAGCTGACCAGCTTAATGCTTTCTTCACTATTTATATCCATTACTGTTTTACATAAGCACCTCTAGCCTCTTTGTTCGGACTTCTTGCTCGTTTTTCGTTAAAGTCTATAAACCGACGGAACGAAATACCTTCAGGCCACATTTGCTCATCCAAAAACGTACTTATTTTGTGGCCCGGCACGAAAACCTTATACGCCCGATATTCCTTCTCTTGCTTCATTTTTATCTCAACAAGTTGTACATTAATTTTAGTTTTACTATATATGTATTCAGTAACATCTCTTTGAGTTGTATTTTTATCCACGTTATTAATAAACAATGGAACTTTTATATCAGCTGCCTTGAATTTTCCGGCCGGGTCCTTAGACTGTCCCTGAATCGTGATGAATCTATTTCTATATCGTTTTCTTTGTACTTCAATCCACTCATCATTTTTGCTATTTACAACGGCATGTTCTTTACTCGTTACATTAGAATACAATGCCGCCGACTCCAAACGATTGTTATCTACACGCCGTTCCGTCCTCTCAGCGCGCCTATCAACAGATGCCGGTGAGGCCGTAGGTAATGCCAATGACGAACCGGTTACAATCGTAGGCATCGCGTTCGAAACCACGGTAGATGCCTCCACGCGTCGCAGCGCTGCATCTGTCGCTTCTAGTACAGCTGCACTCGAACGGTCAGTGTGCGAGAAGGACGGCAACACCTGCGTCTCAGTGCGCTCACGTACCCCTGACGACAGCCGCAGCGCTCGCTCCAAGGTCATTGATCCCCGATCAGCTGTTGAATCTACCTTCTGTTTATTTTCTTGTGCTATATCCATAATTCCAATAGGCCCACTATTTGTTTCACAGATATCGAACTGCTGCATCCGTCTATTAGATCCTCTATTAATATTAACATAATTTAGCGGTTCTATCGTATTGTTATTTACTAACGACGATTGTCTCAAGTTAACGAACTCGTTTTTTAAGGAATCTAACTGCTCCGTTGTTGCATATCTTTGCTTAATATCCTTTACTTGGTCTTGCACAATTAATATATCCTTTAGTAATCTCGATACGTCGATATGGTCGAAAGTTACCGGCGGCAACTTACGAAGTTCTCGAGCAACACAGAGCTAATAACATCGCTCTTACGGTGAAGGAAAACATCGTGAGGAAACCGACATGTCCTAGGACAAACCACAGTCCGAAGGCATGGGACATTCGCCAATCCTGAGTAGGATCCCGTGGCGTCTTACAGCTTAACCCCTCTAAGAGGAGACCCGCGCCCTGCAGTGGGACTAATTAACTGGCTTATATTTATATTTTATTTTCAAAAGCATGAAGAAAAGCTAATGATTAGCAAACATTTCAGATCCATTCCTCCCCCGACACGAAAGTGAAGTGTGGTGTGTGCGACAAGATCTTCCACTCGGCGCTGCGACTCAAGAAGCACATCAAGATCGTACATCCCACCAAGCCGAAGCTGCAATGCGAGAAGTGTAACAAACAGGTATTCTATAGATACCTTTAAGAGAGGACAATTTTTGACGGGAAAGACGAAGCGTAATTTTCAGTACAACAAGGATAAAAATAATAAAAATATGTGATTAGAAATATTTTCCTAGGAGAAATGCATCATCAACAGTTCTCCCATGACAGGATTCGAACCTGTGCCCCTCGCTTGCCGGCCGCAGCGAAATTTTGATGATAAATTACTCCTTGTAAAATATTTGTAGTAAAATGCCTTGAGCAATAAAAACCTAAAGAAATATAATGATGTCATTTATAAAAAACCGGCCAAGTGCGAGTCGGGCTCGGAACCCTAAAAGAAACACTGGACCAAGCGACAACCGTGAACACAACATGCTCGTTTGCACTTACGCCAGTTTATCACTAGATGGCGCCGAGGGGCAACAGTCAGGGATCTGTTATAGACAAATCGACAGCTCCGGTACCAAACAGGATATGTGGTAGGTGGCTTCTCCATCGGCCGCAGCGAGGTTGTCGTTAGCTCCTCTTCCGAGGAACGAGCGTCTGGACAACTGGGAGTGCCGTTTTAGGGACGAGGTAGCTCTCCTTTAGAGAATCGAATCTAGTATTTGGGGATAGACTGACGAACAGTGGAGTCTCAGTAATAGGGTGCCGCTTTAACCCTTTTTTTTATTTTTTTCTTTGATAATGGTCCCCACGACACGACTTTCTGCCGTTCTGCCAGTTTCAAGTTGCTTTACACTTTCTTCTTATTAGAGTTTTGGCGTCGTACATCTTGCCAGTATCAAGTATTTTGCATGAAATTAGCCCGATCGGGCTCATAATTTCAAGTCAGGAGCTATGGTAAAGCGGTGGCAACTTTACCATAACGTTCAAGGAGCTTGGGAGAGAATGACGGAAAGTCCATGTTTAACACTCAATTTTGTTTTCACTGCACTTGTGCACATTCACGGAACTAAATTGAATAAGATTCCACTAAAATTACACAATTTAACCGAGTTTACAACATAGTTTAACGAAAATAAAATTGGAGCACGACATATTGTCTCCGTTTTCCCGCCCAAACTCCGCTTTAACCCTTTGGTTACAAAGCCCTAAAAACAACGCTTGCGTGATGCGTCAGCTTGGCCGGACCAAGCAATAGATATACGCCAAAGTACACTAATGATAATAGTACGTATTTGGTACGTGTGTTCCAGTTCGCACACCCTCACTACCTGAAGCGCCACGCGGACTCTGTCCACGTCGACATAGATGAGAACCACTACGAGCACGAGTGCAACCAGTGCGGGAAGAAGTTCAAGATCAAGAAGTACCTCACCAACCATCTGCAGAGGTGAGCCCCACACACGTCGTCAGTCGGGCCATGGTTCCGGTTGCATCCTTCGAGGAAGCCCTCTTCGCATGATCTTCGGTATTCCGAGTACTTTTTATCCCAATATTCCCGCTGGTTCGGGAAATACGCGGATGAAACCGCGCTGCTATGTGTATGTATACAAATTTACAAAAAAAGTAACACTGTCTCTCTAACTTGACTCTTCCACGTGACTCACCAACTCGGCTCTACTAGTCGGACTTCAGGTTCAGTTTTCAGGGATCCGAAGATTCAGGTCCCACGTTGGGCGCCACTTGTAGGGAAGTGGAGTCGGTGGAGGTGATGAAAACGACGTATTACGTCTATACGAGTATATTTTCAGGTAGTCGGGTACAATTTCAGGGGCTTTCAGGAAAACAGCCTTAAGGTTACAGGGGCAGCTTTCAGTAGTACAAGGGCAGTACAAACTTCGGCTTATCCTCACAATTTCCCGGTTGCATCTCGAGACCTCACTCTAAGGAGCCTAGTTCCCAAATTACTAGGCTCCTTAGAGTGATCCGTAGCCCTATCACCTAAAAAATAGCAATCAACAATCATTGCGCAATTATCGCGCGATCGACGCGCGATCGATTGTTAATCGCCAAAAAAAATCGTATTACGTATGTGATCGCTCGCTAATCGCTCGCTGATGGTTTGAATGCACTTTTGGCTTTATTATCGCTACAACACTAGCGCCCAACGATTTGGTAGCAATTAGAGGAACTAATTGAATGGCTAACAGATGACAAGTTTTCAAATGTTTTTGCGCCAAATAGTTTAGTTTTTTGTGTAAAATGAAAAAACTCAAGTGGTTAAAATATACTCGCCAGATCCCTGATAAAGTTTGTGATTCTCGCATTCTTGCGTTGTGTGTACAAGTGCTGAGAAAACGAAATCGTAGCTTACCTTCAGTGATTACAATTCTCTTACAAAGTAAGTTTTTGAAAATATGTTATAACAATAAAATTACTTACATTAAATATGTAGTGAACTTATGCAGTTAGTTAGTTTTGTGACTAAATGTTTCGTGTTGCAGCAATGACAAACAAAGTATCTAACGACCAAATGGAGGCGCTGTTGGATTTCCTCACAGAACATCCAACAATAGCCAAAGGAGTAGGCCTTGGGGCAAGGTCTAAAGTAACAATTGACAAGCAATGGAATGACCTTGCCAAGAAACTCAACTCATTTGGTAATGGATCAACTAAATCAGGCGAACGATGGAAAAAAGTAAGCTTCCCTAATTTGTTACTTTTCTGTATACCTACCCAATCATGGCTCAGCACGTTACACTTTTCTTTTATAACATGTCTATCTTTTCATGTACTATCACTTTTGTTTTTATAGTACTGGGTGGACCTTAAACACAAATCTAAGACAAAGTTGTCCAAAAGGAAGCGGGAAGCTTTGGGTACTGGTGGAGGTCCAAGCAGCCAAGGTGAACTTTCCGAGCTGGAGAAGAAAATCTTGGCTATAATTGGAGAGCAAGCTGTGTTCGGTGATAGTGTGCACAAAGTCCCTGTATTTGTAAGTGCCATCATTTCAAAGTTTTTATCATACATTTTATTTGTTAAATCAATAAGTCAACTTCCCAATTCACATTCCAATTTATATTTTTCAGAACATTGAAACTGAACGGAATGAGGAAGGAGAGAGAGTAAGGGAGAATATGGCCTACTCCCAAGAAATAATTACAAATGATAGTAAGTTCAAAAAACATGTCGCTTTATCCTTGAATAAGATATTTTTTTGAGAAATAAATATTATTTTTAAATTTATAGGTGCAACCGAGAACTTACCTGAGGTGGTGGACTCGTTGTCTGGGCTGGTGCACTCTCCTTCAAGAAGGGGACACACAAGCCAAGTTTGTAAGTACTACTATGTGTTTTATTTGTTATCTATACTAATATTATAAAGCGGAAGGGGTTGTTTGATTGTTTGTTTGAACGTGCTAATCTCAGGAACCATTGGTCCGATTTGAAAAAATCTTTCAGTGTTGGATAAACCATTTATTGAGGAAGGCTATAGGCTAATTTTAATCCCGATATTCCCACGGGATCGGGATTTACGCGGGTGAAACCGCGGGACACCGCTAGTAATTATTATAATAAATAAAATAAATAATAAATAATTTCTCCGAACAACACACAGCGCCATCTAGCCCCGTGGTAAGCGACTAAGCTTGTGTTACGGTGACTAGACAACGGATATAATACTTATATTTATTTTTCTTTTGTAAATACATACATATTATACATAGAGGGACACCCAGACCAGACACAAATATTTATTTTTTAAGCATAAATACTTGCACCCGGCGGGAATCGAACCCGCAACCTCCTGCATTGCAGTCGCGCTTTCGCACGACGCGCCACCGAGGTCGTCGATCGATTATAAAAGCTGATTAATAAAATTGTTACTTAAAGTAACTGTACCTACTACTTTTTCTCTCTTACAGATAGCACAATTGAATATGATCCCACTGTAGGACAACATAGCATCACAGATACTACAGTGAGAGAGACACCATTACAAACTGGTACAAAACTTCTGTTATTTATTACTAAACATATAAAATTTCAATGGGCTCATTAAATTCGATTTTATAATTTGATACAAATCACTTTAATTCTATTTGTTTTGACAGGAATGGAGAGTCCCGTCACTCGGCCGATTGCAGATCGCCGACGTCTCCGAGCCTCGCGTAACCGACAACAAAATACAACAAGTGAGTGTAGAAAACAACCAACTTATCTGTGTATCGATGAGTCCATCTATAAAGTACCTACATAGTTGTGGAGCTATAAACTTAATAAATGATACCATTTTTATTATTACAGTTCCATCTAGAATCAACCCTGAATGGGTGATGGATTTGGAAAAGAGCAGGGTTGAGGCAGACACCAAGCTGGCAAATGCCGCTCTCATAATTGCAGAGTCAGCCAGGGTACATGCAGAGACAGCACGTGCACAGGCTGACTTGACAAGCCAACTGGTCGCCATCGTGCGACAGCAATCGGACGACATAAAGGCGCTGCTGGTGATGCTTCGGGATAAACAGCAATAACTATAATAAAAATACTATGCACAATGTCTAATTTTTATTGCTTAACCTAAAATAGTCCCGCGGTTTCACCCGCATAATTCCCTATCCCGTGAGAATATCGGGATCAAAAGTAGCCTATGTCCTTTTCCAAAATCCCATCTATCTCTATACCAAAATTCATCTCAATCGGTTCAATGGTTTAGACGTGAAAACGTAACAGACTGACATTGATGTAGTGACTTTTGATATAATGCTCAACCTACACCCAATAATATACAGGAAAAGTAACTCCATCTGTTACACTTTCACGCTTAAACCAATGCACCGATTTTGATAAATTTTGGTAGCTACCTATAGAGATAGATGGGACTTTTGAAGAAAATATTCAGAAATTCATGTGGGATTGAAATTAAACTCAGGTTTTCGGTTTTAGTGGCATTACGTTTATTATATTTAAAAGTTACGTGGCTTCGGAACGCGCCCTGACATGAGAAGAAGCCACAAGAAACTCATGAGGGTTCTTATTTTTTGTGATTTAAGCTTACTTAAACTACTATATTCTACCAGCAAAACTGGCTAATGGTGTCCTGTGTGCAGCTGATGTTAACTGGGCCTGTCTCTTCATCAAATGTTTGAGATGCTTCACCTCATCCGTCAGGTGGGCCTCGTCACAGATGTGGTCTCTGCAACAAAGTTTTACCAACAGTAGCCAACCGTGATGGATAGTGGTGCAATCAACGGTTTAGATACAGTATGAGTGGATTTCCTATAAACCGTGTGTCCTGCCGTCTGTACTTTGGGTGTATAAGAAAGCTAGAGATTTAATTTTCTAATTCTGTGAATTTAATTTGGAATGGAGTTAAAGTGTCTCAAAGCATGCTAACATGCTATATACATTTATTTATTATATTTTTCACAATGCAACCTACCAATAAGTACAACTTTTCCATGCCAAGGTTGCCTGGAAGAAATCGCTTTGAGCGATAAGGCCGCCTATTTGTTCAACATTATTATTGATGTTGATTAAATAAAGTATTTATCTATCTATCTAACCTGGTTTTTTGGTAGATTAGCAAATGTGCACCCTGTAGCACTCTCTTCTCTCTTCTCATATTATTCTTTATTAATAATAAAGCAATTATTCAGATCTCAGTAACATATTAATTTAATC
Organism: Idaea biselata; assembly: GCA_958496205.1. Classification (NCBI taxonomy): domain Eukaryota; kingdom Metazoa; phylum Arthropoda; class Insecta; order Lepidoptera; family Geometridae; genus Idaea; species Idaea biselata. The sequence continues at coordinate 59,267,706 of OY292394.1, read as the reverse complement.
TTGTAGACCATAATCTCTGCACTATGCGATTTCTTTGCTCTCGACCATTGGCCAATAAGTCTTGTTCAGCAATAGAGTGTACATCTTGTAGTGATAGATGTGGAATTTGGCTTTGCTGATCACTTTGTGCATCAGCACTTGGTAATGGTGGTACTGGCAGCCGATGTTTGTTGCAGATGTTATGCAACACAGAACATGCATTAATTATCATAGCCACAGTATGATGGTCATAATGTAACACTCTATGTGCCAGCAAACACCTCCAGCGAGCTTTCAAAACACCAATGCAACGCTCCACTGTGTTCCTAGTCTGACAGTGAACATTGGTGTAATTTTCATCTGCACTGTTAGGTTCAGCATTAACAATCGGAGTTAAGAGCCATGGCCTCAACGGGTAGCCAGAATCACCTGTAAATTAAATAAAACAAATGTATTTCGATTTTATGTTAATCTACTCAATACTAACATAGTAAGTTAGTAGGTACTATACCAAGCAGCCAAACGGCCTCTCCTCTGTTATGCAGATCTTGGACATGCCTTTGTATTTCGGACATTCTCCAAATATAAGCGTCATGGGTAGCTCCACCAAATGAAGCATCCACATTTATAATGTTTAAATCACTATCACAAATCTGAAAACAGAAAAATTACAAAATCATAATTAACAACCAGTGTGCTGAGGCAGGAATATATATGTGAGGCCGGCAACGGAGACAGTCTCTGGTTCGATTCCTACAGTGGAAAAAATATTTGTACAAGTATATAAAAATGGTCTACATACAACTTGTTCCGTCTGAATTTGTTTATGTAGTATGTATTTACAAATTCAAAAGTAAGTATAGACATTGTAATTTTGTATGAATATCCATTGTCTGGCATCCATTTTACTAGCTTAGTTTGGAGTTAGATATTGTTAGTATACTCATTTAAACAATACTTACTATTTGTACATTTCTTGAATGGAAATGTTTTCGGTTAAAAAATCTTTCTTCATGCTCCGTTGGCCTAATCAGAGCCACATGAGTGCCATCGATGCAACCCATAACTCCAGGAAACCCAAATTTGTCAAAAAAACTAAAACAAAAAGATTGTGATTTTGCATTATTTAAAATACAACTTGACAACGATGAAAACAATATTTTTACCCTCTGAGGTGTTGAGTATACCATCTAGTTTTCAATATGATCATGAAAAATGAAGTCTCTAAGCTACTACCTACCTTATATACTGCAACATCATTACATCATACACACAAACAGTCTAGACAAACAATAATAACTAATTACTATTTTTATATGTAACATTGAAACTATCAAAATAATTGATGAAAATCTCACCCATTAATAATAAACTGTCTCTCTTGTGATGTTTGAGGAAAACGTATATGCTTGACAAGCACTCTTGGATTGTTTAGAGCCCTTGTAACTTCTTTTACAGCGTTTGATACACTAGCCTGGCTAAGCCCATGTAGGAAGCTCATACCCACAGGCTTTTGATAAGAACCCGTAGCAAAGAAAGATAATGCTGTGAGAATCTGAAAATAAGTTTATAAAATTGTTTAAATGTCACAACTTGTACAATGGATGATTGATGAACGATTATAGTTATTATTTATTATAGGTACCTAAAAAACAACTTTCCTACCTTATTTTCCACACTGACTTTAGTTCTTCTTCTTGGGTGAGCCATGTAGGGCTTCAACTCGCTACACAGATCTCTGAACAGCTCTTTACTGAGTCTGTAGTGTGCTCTAAACTCCGAGTCGGAAAGCTCCAATGCTTTGGCTTGGTCACGAAGATTACGCCTCAATCGTGCAGTATTGGTGGTTTCAGCTCTTCTATTTTCGATATCCAACGCTTCTAATATCAATACAGCACGCGCCATGTCGATTCGAAAGTGTAAATTTGGTTTATTTTAACGTTGAAATACCCAGCGATCGTTTAGCAATCGAAAAGATTCACCTATTTTCTAATTGCTATTTGACAGCTGAAATTGCTAACCGATTGTTAGTTTTTGGCTGTCAAAAGTCATACGTAATACGAAAAAATGGTCAAGTCTAAGAATTTCCAAAGATTGAATGCATATTTTAACTCCTCAATTGTACGCTAGAGGCAGCACTAGCACTAAATTGTTATGGCTTGGTTTTTGCTGATCGGTAATACGAATTTGCGATTTTGGAGCAATAATTGCGCGATTCTCGCTATTGTTTGGCTTTTGCAAAATACGTAATAACGCTGCCGGGAACATCGCTTGGATAAGTACAAATGATTTAGATTAAAATGTTTATATTATGTATGTTTATAGGCACGAGCAGCAGCACCTGAAAAGAATCAGTCAGATGGTGAAAACGGTCCTCAACGAAGATGGAACCGTCAAGACTGTCAAGAAGGAGAGCACAAGTAAAAAGGTGAGAGAGAGATATCTATCACCTCAACCCATCAAAGGCATCTCTTGGGGGCCTGGGCTGTGCTTAAACACACTCACCTTAGAAATATTTTAAAGGAAAAATACACCTTTAAAAACTCACTCGCTCCGAGAATTGAACTTGAGTCTTTGGATCTGTACCGTCTGTGAGAGAAAAACTTAAATTCAGTGTGTCACAATGGGCGATTATATCGCAATTTCTTCCAGACTAGAGCTATCCAATCGTTTTACAAATGTTGGCTTGACCAATTTAAAAGTGATTTCTAATAAAATGTTTGTTTTCTTTAGAAGGCGACGAAACCGACGCGCCGCGGGCGGCCCAAGAAGTCGACGCGTGAAGAGATCGAGTTCATCAAGTGTGAGCCGGTCTCTAGCTCCGAGTCCGACACGGAGGAGTCGGACACGGACTCCGAGTGAGGCGGACACGGACACGGACACCTGTCCACACTCCACCCTAGTTACAGCTCCTACTATAAATAAATAATAAATTCTGTGAACAACACACAGCGCCATCTAGCCCCGTGGTAAGCGACTAAGCTTGTGTTACGGTGACTAGACAACGGATAAATAAATAAATAAATAAATATAAATAAATTCTGTTATACTATGAACCGAACACTATCGTTTGGAGACACGATCTGTCTATAACTGATCCCGGATGGTAGCTCCTGGAAGTGGCCTGATGGTACAGCGGACCCCGCCTGCATGTCTAAATGTTGGCTATAGTTGGGGAAGCTATAACATTAGGTTGAACCATTTAAACGGGCCTGCAGGGGGATATCCTAAACTATAAGAGATAGCAAAAAATGCTAGAAAGAGTTGCGTTCCCGATTGTGACAAAAACTAAAATGGCATTTTTAGGTTTTTGAAAGTTCATTACTCTGGCCAGGAATTGAACTTTGTCTTTTCGCAAAAAAATAAACACTATATTATTGTACCGATCGATAGTGTTTCTGAAGGCCCGTTTAAATGGTTCATTCTGTATATGTAGATCAGTTGTGACATGGCATTGTTCCTACTAGCCTTTAATATCCAAACACGCGAGGCAAACGAATTAAAGTGTACTATATTATAATTTATAACGCTAAACCTAAATCCAGGTCGGGTGCAAAGAAAATTGATGATTATTTCATAAAATTAATTACAATCATGATGATAATGATTAGTGATGGGCCGACTAGTAGGGAAAGCTGACTCGTCGGCAGTTTACCGATTAGTCGACAACTAACAATTCACCTTCAATATGTCACCTACAAATAGTACAAATTAGGTAAGTAAGTAGGTAAACATATTGAGTCAATTTAATTATTTTCATTACAAAAACTATCGATAGCCTATCGATAGTGAGCTATCGAACGCCGACACTATTCATTACGCTCCGGATTAAATATGATGCCCTCTACATAAGACAAGGCTTAAGAAATAATTTAACAATTTTCGTGGCACCCGACAGGAATTTTGAGCTCTTGTGTTATGTATGTATGTATGTTCAAAGATCTAGATATTTTGAAAATTTCGATATATAATGTAAATATTATAGTTACTTACCTTGTTTTTCATGGTATGCACATACCGGGACAGTAATATAAGCCGAAAGGGGGTAGTTCTAGACGTCTAGCCGCAAAACTTTTGGAAATACAAACTATATTGCGATTTTTTTAGTTAAAAATCAGAGGTCTCCTTAAGTCGATCTTTTATTTAATTTGAAATAACTAATTATATACTTCATGATTTAATTTCAGACTATGTATTTGACATTTTTCTTCAGAAAGATGTGTCAAAACATAGTCAAAAAAACAAAGTATATTTGAAATATGCAATCCAATTACTAATTGCATTTACTTAAAAAAAACAGCTGTTTTAGTTTTACATTCAAAGAAATTAAACAATTTGAAGAAAAAAAACGTTGGTATTTCCAAAAGTTGTTCGCGTAGACGTCTAGATCATCAGTTTCGACTTAGACTGCCGTCGCCGAGACACACTGTACAGCAGTTTTATTACATGTTTTTTAAAACAATTTTCTACACAATTTTTAGTGTTAAAAATGCACTAAAACGTCGTCGCACTATGATGTTGATAGATAACATTTATTTCTATTGTTTTTTCGCTGTTACATAGCTTTATGTAAGTAAATGAAACCTGTTAATTTTACCTTTATTATAATATTCTAAGTAAATATTTATGAAATTATAAAGTTAGGATCATTGAGTTACAATACCTATAGAGTCACAAACTGAAAACAAAAATGTCCGCGCCAAAACTCGGCGCACGCTGTCACGTGTGCAGAGTTTTTGTTTACTTCGTTCGAGCGACTTTGAACGTTATGCAAGTAGGATAAAGTCTAAATTCGAGCAAATGTCATTTTTAATGGTATGTAGAACGGCGCTCGGACATTTTTTGAGTGTTGTCAGTTATATATTGTGGCTCTATACGTATTGTAACTCAATGGTTAGGATTTATAAAAAAGTTTTCTATTATACTAGCGCCCCGCGGTTTCACCCGGGTAAGTCCCGATTCCGCGCCAATATGGGGATACAAATCGTAGCCTATACGTTAATTCAGATCTCCAGCTATCTCCGTACCAAGTTTCATCGCAAACGGTTCAGTAGATTTCACAGAAATTTTCACATATATAAGATTAGTAGAATGTATAATATAATAGGTATTTATCGGCCGAATACAGAAACGCCACTTAAAATTTGAGACGTACTTAAATAATGGAGTAGCTTCTAAATTTAAAACTATAATGGGCATTTTTGCATTTGAGAGGTGCTTAGTGTTTAAGTGGGACTCGAATTTTTAATTACGTTTCTGTATTCGGCCGTATGTGTATATTTTTTAATATTGTCTCGGCTGGTTTTGATCTCGCAACTCTACACGGGCTTATCGCAGAGTTGCGCCTTCGAAACCTGCCCCGACACAAATAAGTCAAGACGTGTAAACGTATAGAAAAAAAATACAAATTTTGCGGTACGCTATAGTAAATTGTAAGGAGAATGATGGGATACCGGATGCGCGTGATGTAATAATTAGTATTTTCTAAACGTTCAAAAACCGGGCTTAAAAAATTTGGTCCGATGGCGATACTAAGTACGCCGGGTAACTCTCAGCACTCTTTAGAATAATCATTATTATCCGAGCGATGTTTCCGGTTGCATCCCTCTCGCTAGAGAGCCTGGGGTCTGCTTTCCTACTTTTACGTCTCCATTCCGCACGATCTTAAATAAATTAGTAAGAATAATGTATATGGATAGTGTAGAAGCCAAGTGATCCAACTGACTTTTTAAAAATTTCGAGATATGAAGCAAAACACTTGTGCACTTGAAGTTTTGAATTGAACTACAAGATAGCCTACTTGTGCACAACTGATAAGCATAGATCGGATTTTTGGGTGCCGTTTCAAAAATGCGACATCAAAAGTATGGATACGACCAAAAAAATTCCGAGAAAAATTCCGCGTCTTGGAATTTCGAATAAGGATAGGTGTCGAAATCACGAGTACTATCACTATCTAAAGTATCATCATCATCATCATCATTTGTTTTTATTGCTGAAGGCATATTTACTAGAAATATTTAAAAAAAAAATAATCTTCAAAATTTAAAATGAGATTCTGTTTACAGGTTAGAGTTATCCGTCAGAAATAAATAAAACACACATATAAATTAAAAGGGTTTAATGTTTATATTTCTTTATTTAATATACAAACAATGGATAAAATCTGTTCTAAGTATAAATAATTATCACAATTAAGAGAAAACACACCCAAAGCATGTTTGTGGAACAAACATTTTCAAATACTTGTTTAAAAACATTTATTTTTCAGCCAGTATTTCCTTACAACGGTAGGGTAGAGACAATCCAGCAAAGCTTAAAATATAACAATTTATGTATTACTAAAACCAAAAATGTTCCCTCGACATGGAATTATTGTTGAGAAAATATTACAAAAATACAACTTTCCTTACAAATTGACCGAGTTGGTTAAAATGGGAAGTAGATTTTTGTACCTCTGTACATTTAAATTGTTCTATTTCAAGCTTTGCTAAGTGCACTACGCACCATCTACCTCGGTGTGCGAGCTGAATAGTTGACATTGCGGAATTTAACAACTATGGAAGCTAATTTTGAAATTTGACCCTTACCATGATCTACTTATTGCAGGATTTAATTCGTCAGCTAATCAAAAATAAATAAATAAAATTAAAAAAAAAAACAAATAATAAAAAAATCACAGAAAAAGTTTTTTTGTTTTCTGTGTTTTTTCTTAATAGTCTAAGAAAAAAATACTCTATTTTTTTGCGCAACAAACCAACAAATTAAACAACGAGAAAAGATCATGGTAACTCCCAATATCCAGTTTTACTTAAGAATTACCAAGTTGAAAATAGAAATCTGATGATCATTTTTTTTTTCATTCCGGGTCTAGATAGTGTTGTAGCTACTTTTAGATTTAAATTATCTCGATATTTCGGAACGGAATCAGCCTAATCCATAATATCTATAAGTTGTAAATTTGTAGGAATGAAGAAAAAAAATTCTACACTCTTTTTAACAACAAATTAAAGGCAAGAAACTTACAGTTATTCGTGTAAGTTTCTTGATTATAGGCTATGTTATTTATTCTATTACAGTATATAAAAAATCTACTCACCCAAAGTTCGACAAATGTCAAAGATATCCAATCCAGTTGCAATAATCGTAGTCCGTTTAGTAGCCAAAATGTCAAGTTTTGCAGTGAAATCCAAAATCCAAGTAACGAGCAGGGGTCAATAAACAATAGCATAAAACACACGGATAGACTGCACTCAACAAACTGAAGTAAGCGAATGAGCTTAAATTGCAGTTTCACTTTTCCCATAGGAATAACGGAATAATAAATAGGTATAAATATATACAAATAGGTATTTAGTATAAACAACTTCCAATAATTGCTCGAAGAAAAATAAACAAACATACCTTGGCGCCGCCTTTGTAATATTGCCGACAATAGCGACAATAGGTATTGCAAAAGATAAACAATGTTTATGGTCGCTGTCTTCAAAATATTTTTTTTGTTCAACTTTGGGTCTCTACTTATGGATATTGTTAACTTAAAATTGCGAAATTGCATGTACGAAAATGACTCAGTAAGTTTTATGCATTCAATTAAAAAAATCCTGTTTTTTTCTAATTAATAGTACAATTTCTACGATACATTTACAATACATTACATTACATACATACATACAATACATTTAATATTTTTGTAAAGTTTAAAAAGAAATATCGGAATTACGGAATTTAGAATTCCGGAAAGTCATATCCATGTTAGTGACAACGTCTAAAACAGCACCCAAAATCCGATCTATGCTGATAAGTAAGAAAACTTCAAGTGCACAAGTGTTTTGCTTCATATCTCGAAATTTTTAAAAAGTCAGTTGGATCACTTGGCTTTCTACACTATCCATATTTTAAAACCAGTCAATTAACGTTCTGTAATCCGATGTTTATTTCGGGCGCTTTCATAGTTAATGGACTTACTCTGACCTCCATAATACAAGAACGCTGGACAGGAGATCGCGCACTGAATTTTGTGTCTATTTGATCTGCGCCATGTTACGGAACCATTAGTTCCGTGAACGGTTGCCATCACTTTCAATAGAAAACAGGGCAACATGGCGCAGATAAAATAGGAACAAAGATCTAATGTCATGTTGTATGGTGGTATAGCAATTCCAGGGTATATTTATAGAGGTCAGTGCTTGTAATGAACTTATGCCTACCGCAGATGGAGAAATTAAACAGTTTTTAATAAAAATATAAATTTCGCCTGCATCCGGTATCCTCCTTTCGATAGGTAAAATTTTAATGTTTATCTAAGAATGTCAATTTTGTCTCGTTTTAATATTTGGATAGTACAATTTGTTGTTAAAAAATTAGTTAATATTAAGGTTCTAATGTGAACCATTTTTGAAGACCCAGACGTTGGCAGCTATTTTTTTTCCAATAAACTTTTTAAACTTACACGATTTGTATTATACAGGGTGTCTCAGGAAGTAGTGTCAAGTGAAAGTCCAGAGGTAGAGGACCTTAAGAGGCATCCGAATCACCCCCATGTATGTTCCGCGATTTTTCGTAGTTTAAGAGTCATGTATGAGGGTGATACGGTTGCCTCTTAAGAGGACAGTCTACCTACTCTTTTCTCCATACAAACTTTACAAACGTAGTCGACTTTTTCTTCCATGGATAAAGATATTAGATAAAATATGTTTATGCCATAAGTTCTTTATCAGCCATGACCATGCCCCTACGTTTTGTTTTTTTTTTTTTATTTTTAAATTTTTCTCAATTTTATTTCTATTCTAATTAGAAAATTAAAAAAAAAAAAAAAAAAAAAAAAAAAAGTAGAGGCTAGGTTATGGCAGATATACGTTGTATGGCATAAACATATTTGCTCTAATGTCTATCCAGGGAGGAAACAGTCGACTACGTTTGTATGAAGAAAAAGTAGGTAGATTATATCCTCTTCAGGTCCTCTACCTCTGGGCTTTCGCTTGACACTACTTTCTGGGAAACCTGTAAATTATAATAGTCCTAGTCGCGAGGAGACTGGCTCCAGTCAGTCAGTCTCCTCGCGACTAAGACTGTTGTAATATAGTCGAAACACGTTAAATCGAATCGCCGAATCGATTTCAAAATAACAATACGCAAATAAGACCCGGATTTTTTTTTTAATTCAAATAATTTTATATTTATTTTATTTTTTTATCTTATTTCTCTCGTCGTATAACCGATAGGGTAAGACTAGTAGGGTTGGATATTATTTTGGGTTAAAATTAGGATTATGCTGCTAATGTTGCTATGTAGCATTAAAATTATAAAGTTTGGGTACCTATCACCGACCTCCATGGTACAAGTCGCTGGACAGGTCATAGCGCACTGAATTTTGAGCCTATTGCCTAATCGGCACGTTTTCTATACTCGCGAAAGTGATGGTGGCCGTCCGTGGAACTGATAGTTCCGTGCACGATCACAATCACTTTCAATAGAAAACGCGCGACAACAGCGCAACATGGCGCTAATCAAATCGGCACAAAGATCTAATGTCATTTTGTATGGTATATACCAATCCAGCGTAGGTACTTGTAGTTTCATTTCAGTGGTACCATTTGTTTGTTGCTCTTTTACGCTAAAACCGCTGAACCAATTGCGATGACTCTCGGTATGTTCATACATAGTTGGCGACATGGAATAACACATAAGCTAGACTTTTATCCCGAATTTCACGGGAGCGGGACAAACGCGAGTGAAACCGCGGGGCGCTGCTAGTAGATAATTGTGCATTTCCAACCCTACTAGGACTACCCATCGACTTGAATGATGGATGACACAATATCTAGGCTGTTAATGACTATAAGATGAATTATAAAAAAACGGGACGCACTCGATCAGCCCATGTGAATATGGCGCTTGAAACAATGTCGTAATATCCAACTTGTAATTGTTAATGTCTAGGTCTTTGTAATTGTAATTAAAAAAAAATTGCACGACGTTACACACAGCTCAATTTAGCCCATAACTAAGCACTAGGCTTGTACTATGGTTACTAGACAACGACTAGTACTTCCATATATATTATTTTTTTTTCCAAAGACCTAGACAATAATTTGAGATGACAAGCTTTAGGAAGTACCAAATACAATATAACCCTACGGCAGTCGGGTATTAAGGCCTCTTCTGCCTTAGCTACAAGACCCTACATGCAGGCACCCTTTGTGCACAACCACACCTACAGATACACCGAAACAAATTTTTGTACCTACTCGTACACATCGATATTTTGTCCTGTAGCTGTGAACAAAGTCAGAGCCTACCTAGTCTCGTGGAACTATAGGGTCTTACCCGTCGTCCTAATTGGGATCGCACGATCAAACGCATCGTACGATCGTTTTATGTTTATATTGAGATTTTATGTGCTCGCACGATTACTTGCGAGGTTCAAATAGGACACTCTGATTAAATCTGTATGTTTGAAACTCATCGCACGATGAGAACGCATCGCACCATCGTACGATCGCTCCCAATTAGGACGACGCCTTAGACATGATTCAAGAGGCCTATCCTATCGAAATATATAGTATATAGTCGAGTAACATCGGTTACGAGGGAAAGACCGTTTGACTCTCCCAAAAGAGGTGATATTTTTTAGTGTTAAACACGGTGTTCACAAGAACAATTTAGCCCGCACCGATCTGTGGCACACGGCAGTTGCAAAGTCACTTATTTTGCGAGATATTCGAGTCACACGGTCGGCCCCTCCATCCGATCTTACCTGATTATCCTTTAGGTCTTAGGGCAAATAAAATAATTTTAGACATTTTAAAACATTTAATAGTTTTAATACTTAAGTATAGTGAAAAAGTATGATATACAGACCTACACTATCATATTCAAGTTCTATAAATAATGTAAGTAATTTAAATTGTTTTTCCTATACCATTTACTTAATGTTACGGTTTCATTTGACTGGGCTTATTAAATTTATTGTAAATATATTTTTTATTACATTAAATATTGTAATTAAATGGTTTAAAAAATGTTTGTTTTTTATTGTGTACTTAAGTATAAAGTCTTTATTCCGTAGATAAGACTTAAGAACGTGGCGACTATAACTAGTTTACATCTCATTTGTTTTATATTATTCCCAATAAAAAGTAATTTACGCTGTAAAAATGAAAAAAAAGTTTTTCGGTTTTATTTCATTTCGAATGAATATTTTGGTAAACCTTTTGGTGGGGACCATAAAGTAAAATCTTAATCCGAATAATATCGATATTAAGGTAGAACACTAAATTTTTCATAATTTATTTTGGTATTAAGTTTGTATGGAAATGGTAACAATCGCCGCGTTCTTAAGAAAGTTTTATGCACGGAGTTTTAAGATTCTTAGTTATTTCTACCAATATTAGGTACAGATCTAATCAGAATCACATAATGACCGCATACTTTTTTAATTGCATACAGTCACTTTTGCATAGAACGAATTTTTTACACACAATTTTTTTTTACATTCACGTGCATTATGTTTTTATGTGTGCGTGAGTTCAGAAGTTAAAAAAATCCGAGCAAACGCACACAGAAACAACGCGTGGTACACCTACGTAATTGGTTTGCACTACCACAACCAAAACCGAGGGGCCATAGTGAGTGAGTGATATTACCATCTGCTGATACACTAAAAATCTAAATCAGCTACAAACATCCCTGGCTGCCATAGCAAAATCGTTTTGCCTGGCAAAGAAAGGGGCGCCCCATTATTTCTTAGTTACTCTTTCTTACTAAACTGTACCAAGCGCCGAGGCGCAAAGCCGTGGCTGTAGCCGTACCTACCTACTCAATATGCAGCTGTCCGCATCCGCGCTTCGCGTGTTTCACTAATGACAGTTTATTATTCGACTTGTAATCACACTTATCGCATGCAAATAGTTTTACACCCAAATGCCGCAATATATGTCGTTTTAAATGACACTTATAATTACTTCTAAAATCACATTTATCGCAAGCAAACGGTAAGTCTCCAGTATGAGTCCTATAATGTTGTTTTAAACTGCTTTTCTGATTACATCTATAATCACAAAGATTGCAATTCAATAACTTTTTATTTTCATGCCACAACAAATGCTGTTTTAACAAATGATTTACTTGACATCTGTAATCACATTTGTCACAAGCAAATGGTTTTTCACCGGTATGATTCATATAATGCCTTTTTAAATGATCGTTTCGACGAAATTTAAGATCACACCTATCGCAGGAGAACGGTTTTTCATCCGTATGAGTCATCAAGTGTCGCTTTAAATGACTCTCAGAACTAAATTTAAAATCACATTTATCACATAATAAAGTGGCTTTCTCACCAGTATGGGTCCCTAAATGTTGATTGAATGCGCCTTTAAGACTACATCTAAAACTGCACTTATCGCACGCAAACGGTTTTTCATCTGTATGCCTTACTAAGGTATGTTTCTTTAACTGGTCTTTCTGTTTAGTTCTAAAATCACACTTATCGCATGCGAATGGTTTATTGTCGGTATGCGTCATTAAATGCCTTTTAAAACTGCCAATATATCTAGTTTTAAAATCGCACTTATCGCACGAAAATCTTTTTTCGCTCTTTTTAGTTTTATGTTTATTTATATGTGCCTGTAAAAGCTCACGATGCATGGTTTTATAATTACATTGTTGGCACGATAACATGTCTCTATCATGTGCAGCAGTTGGGTCGGTGTCGTCATGCATCATCAAATGTCTTTTTAGATGGTCCTTTCGACGAAATTTAGCATCACACTTATCGCAGGGATACGGTTTATCATCTGTGTGGGTCAATACATGTCGTTTTAAATGACTCTCCGAGCTAAACTTGTTATCACATTTGTCACATAAAAAGTCTTTTTTAACAACACGAGTCCCTGAATGCTGATTTAATTCGCTCTTATGGATAATTAGAGTATGTTTTTTCAAATTGCTTTTATAGATACTTTTGAAATTACATATATCGCAGGAAAACAGTTTCTTGTTCTTTTCTTTTTTTATGAGAGTATGCATTAGCTTTTTATTTTGACTGTTTTTTCGACACGAGAGCATGTCTCCCTCGCGGTGAAGTGCAGCTGGTGTGCCGGTGTTCCCGCGCCGGTGTTCAGATGCGATCGGTCTCCGACGGTTGAGTTTAGGACCACCTAGGAGAAGTATTGACTTGGTTTTCATATCGATGAACTCGTTCCTCCCGCTTGCAGGGCACGTGTTTACCTACTCTACAGTGCGGTTCAACTTTTCGGTCAAATAGATTTAACACCCGCCCGGCAAGCGGAAGCCTCGAGTTCGAAACTCGTCGCGGCTAAAATATTCGATAACTACATTTTCCCTAAAAATATTAACAATTACATTTACTATTAATTATAAAACTTATAAAAGTACCTAATACAAAATAGGACTGCTTTTCTCTAACATACAAATACTAGGTACTCATATAGGGATATTATATAGTAACGGGATATTTTCCATATTTTAATTTGGGTTTTTTACAGAGTGATTTCACCAGTAACTTTAACTTGCTTGTCTATGAGACTGGAGATAGCGGGTAGGTGAAAAATTATTAGTTATTTTATCACCTACCCGCCATGCACGTTTGTGTAGCAAGCGCGTCGCGACTCACCGCGCTGTAACATCAGCGCCGCTCGCTTACGGTGCGAATGATAAATACAATTCCAATGTATTTATCCTCCGCACCTTGTCACATTATCTTGTAATACAGCAACCACAAAAAGTTTTATGGTTGCCGTATTACATGTTTTCGCTAGAGCTTTTGATTTTTTTGCAAAATTATCAACAGTAGTTGAACCGTACTCGAAAAGAAACTTGAAGAGACAGAGATGTAGCATAGTAATGTCATTTTAATTGTAGAATACGGTTACTTGGTATAGGATTAGCAATACTCAAATTACTGAATAGCCTACCAGCATTGCTTCGAATGTTTAATTTGAAATCACATTTATCGCACACAAATGGTTTTTCACCAAAATGCTTCTTTAAAAGCAGCTTTAAAAACTCTTTTCGATTACTTTTACAGTCGCACTTTTCGCAAGCGAATTTTTTTACCTACTGGTGTGTGGCCCAGTAAATGTCGTTTCAATTGACATTTAAAATTACTTCTAAAATCACATTCATTGCAAGCAAAAGGCAAGTCCCCAGTATGAGTAATATAATGTTGTTTTAACCTGCTTTTCTGATTACATCTATAATCGCAAAGCTTGCAAGTCAATAGCTTTTTATTTTCATGACACATTAAATGATGTTTCAACAATTGCTTATCAACACTTCTGTAATCACACTTGTCGCAAGCAAATGGCTTTTCACCGGTATGAATCATCAAATGTCTATTTAAATGGTCTTTTCGACGAAATGTTTTATCACACGTATTGCAGGCAAACGGTTTATCCTCCGAATGAGTCATCAAATGTCGTTTTAATTTAGACTCCGCCATAGCCGTATAATCACATTTGTCACATAAAAAGGCTTTTTCTGCGCTATGGGTCAATAAATGCTGATTTAAAATGCTCTTAAGGCTATAACTGTTATGGCATTGATCGCACGAAAACGGTTTTTCATTTGTATGCCTTATCAAATTGTGTTGTTTTAAATTGGATTTTAGACTACACTTGTAATCACACTTATCGCACGCAAACGGTTTCTCACCGGTATGGATGAATGAATGATATTTGAATTTAGACATATAAATACTTTTATAATTACATTTATCGCACGAATATACTTTCTCCTTCTTTCCTTTTTTTAAATGAGGATTTTTTAGCTTTTTATTTTGACTTTTTTGCCGACACGAGAGCATGTCTCCCTCGCGGTGAAGTGCAGCTGCTGTGCCGGTGTTCCCGCGCCGGTGTTCAGATGCGATCGATCTCCGACGGTTGAGTTTAGGACCACCTAGGAGAAGTATTGACTTGGTTTTCATATCGATGAACTCGTTCCTCCCGCTTGCAGGGCACGTGTTAACCTACTGTACAGCGCGGTTCGACTTTTCGGTCAAATGGATATAACACCTGCCCGGCAAACCGGAGCCTTGAGTTAGAAAATCGTTGCGCCTAAAACATTCGATAACTACATTTTTTCCTTAAAAACATATTCAATTACATTAATTGTTAATTATAAAACTTATGAAAATAATACAATACAGGACTTATCTCTAATATCCAAATACTCATGTATTTGGATAATAAATGTAATAGGCATATTATTTAGTAACGAGATATTTCCTATGTTTTAATTTGTTTTTATACAGACCTCGATATTTCGAGAGTATTTGCAAACTGGCTTGTTCACGGGACATTGCAGGTAGATCAAGATGAGTTATGAGTTGTCCTATCACCTACCCGCCACGCACATTTGTGTAGCAAGCGCGTCGCGACTCGCCGCGCTGTAACATCAGCGCCGCTCGCTCACGGTGCGAATGATAAATACAATTCATATGTATTTACCCTTCGCACCTTGTCACATTATCTTGTAATACAGCAACCACAAAAAGTTTTATGGTTGCCGTATAACATTAAAAAAACATTGCTTTGAATGTTTTTCTAACAGGTGTTTAGCACTAAATTTGAAATCACATTTATCACAAACAAATGGTTTTTCACCAAAATGCTTCTTTAAATGCAGCTTTAAAAACTCTTTTCGATTACTTTTACAGTCGCACTTTTCGCAAGCAAATTATTTTACACTAGTGTGCCGCAATAAATGTCGTTTCAAATAACATTTAAAATGAGTTCTAAAATCACATTTATCGCAAGCAAACGGCAAGTCTCCAGTATGAGTCCTATAATGTTGTTTTAACCTGCCTTTCTGATTACATCTATAATCGCAGAGATTGCAAGTAAATAGCTTTTTATTTTCATGGCAAATTAAATGCTGTTTTAACAAGTGCTTTTCTTTACCTCTGTAATCACACTTGTCGCAAGCAAATGGCTTCTCGCCGGTATGAACCATTAAATGCCTATTTAAATGGGCTTTTCGACGAAATGATTTATCACACGTATTGCAGGCAAACGGTTTATCCTCAGAATGAGTCATTAAATGTCGTTTTAATATAGACTCCGAAATAGCCTTATGATCACATATGTCACATAAAAACGCTTTTTCTGCGTTATGGGTCAATAAATGCTTATTTAAAAGGCTCTTAAGGCAATAACTCTTATGGCATTGATCGCACGAAAAAGGTTTTTCATTTGTATGCCTTATCAAATTGTGTTGTTTTAAATTAACTTTTGTACGACACTTGTAATCACACTTATCGCAGGCAAACGGTTTCTCACCGGTATGGATGAATGAATGATGTTTGTAATTAGTCATGTGCATACTTTTATAATTACATTTATCGCACGAATATACTTTTTTTAGTCGACAAAAGAGCATGTCTCCCTCGCGGTGAAGTGCAGCTGGTGTATCGGTGTTCCCGCGCCGGTGTTCAGCAGGTGCGATCGGTCTCCAACGGATGAGTTTAGGACCACCTAGGAGAAGTATTGACTTGGTGTTCATATCGAGGAACTCATTCCTCCCGCTTGCAGGGAACGTGTTGACATACTCGACAGTGCGGTTCGCCTTTTCATCAAATAGATAAACACCCGCCCGGCAAGTGGGAGCCTTGAGTTAGAAATTCGTTGCGGCTAGAATATTCGATAACTACATTTTTTCCTTAAAAACATATTCAATTACAACCATTGTTAATTATAAAATAATACAATATAGGACAGCTTATCTCTTATATCCAAATACTCATGTAGGGATATTATTTAGTAACGGGATATTTCCTATGTTTTTAATTTGTATTTTACGGAGTTCGATACTTCGCCAGTAATTGCAACTGGCTTGTTCACGAGACTGGAGATTGAGGGTAGATGATAAGTTACCCTATCACTTACAGCCCGCCACGCCCGTTTGTGTAGCAAGCGCGTCGCGACTCGCGCACGGTGCGGAGGATATTAAAAACTCCAATGTACTATTTATCCTCCGCACCTTATCACATTATCTTGTATAGTAACCATAAATAGTTTTATGGTTTCTGTATTACAAGATTTCGCTAAAGCTTTTGAGTTTTTTGCAAAATTACCAACAAATATTATTGTTGAACCGTTTTCGATAAAATCTTAAAGAGACGTAGCCTCACGTAGCATAGTTGAGTCATAGATTTTTCTTCTGTTGTCGCGATTTTAGTTGAGTCATTTTAATTGTAGAATACGGTTACTTGGTATAGGATTAGCAATACTCATATTACTTAATATCCTACCAGCATTGCTTCGAATGTTTTTCTAATAGGTGTTTAGCACTAAATTTGAAATCACATTTATCGCACACAAATGGTTTTTCACCAAAATGCTTCTTTAAATGCAGCTTTAAGAACTCTTTCCGATTACTTTTATAGTCGCACTTTTCGCAAGCAAATTGTTTTACACCAGTGTGACGCAATAAATGTCGTTTCAAATGACATTTATAATTACTTCTAAAGTCACATTCATCGCAAGCAAACGGCATATCTCCAGTATGAGTCATTAAATGTTGTTTTAAAACACTTTTACGAATACACTTATAATCACAATAATTGCATTTAAATCGTTTTTCATTTGCGTGCAACATTAGATGTCGTTGTAACATTTGCTTTTCATTAGTTCTGTAATCACACTTGTCGCAAGCAAATGGCTTTTCACCGGTATGAATCATCAAATGTCTATTTAAATGGTCTTTTCGACGAAATGTCTTATTACACGTATTGCAGGCAAACGGTTTATCCTCCGAATGAGTAATTAAATGTCGTTTTAATACAGACTCCGAAATAGCCTTATAATCGCATTTGTCACATAAAGCGGCTTTTTCTCCACTATGTGTCAATAAATGGTGATTTAAATTGCCCTTAAGAGCACATTTGAAATCGCATTGATCGCACGAAAACGGTCTTTTATTTGTATGCCTTATCATATTGTGTTGTTTTAAATGGGCCTTTAGACTACATTTGTAATCACACTTTTCGCATGCCAACGGTTTCTCACCGGTATGACTGATTAAATGATGTTTAAAATTGGTCCTATATATAGTTTTAAAATTACATTTCTCGCACGAAAATATTTTTTGGTTCTTTTTACCCGTATGTTTATTTTTTAAATGTGTATTTAACAGCATTACTTTATCAGTTTTATAATTGCACTGTTGACATGACAGCAGTGCAACAGCTGTGTCGGTATCACCAGTAGTGTGCACCATCGAATGCCTTTTTAGATGGTCCTTTCGACGAAATTTTTTATCACACGTAACGCAGGCATACGGTTTATCCTCCGTATGAGACGTTATATGTCGTTTTAATGCAGACTCCGAATTAGCCTTATAATCACATTTCTCACATAAAAAGGGTTTTTCTCCGCTATGGGTCAATAAATGCTGATTTAAGGTGCTCTTAACGCTATAACTGTTATCGCATTGATCGCACGAAAAAGGTTTTTCATTTGTATGCCTTATCAAATTGTGTTGTTTTAAATGGGCTTTTGTACGACACTTGTAATCACACTTATCGCACGCAAACGGTTTCTCACCGGTATGGATGAATGAATGATGTTTATAATTAGTCAGATAAATACTTTTAAAATTACATTTATCGCACGAATATAGGGTCTCCTTTTTTTCTTTTTTTAAATGAGGTTTTAAAAGGTTTTTATTTTTACTTTTTTGTGGGCACGCGAGGTTGTCTCCTAGGTTAGATGCAGCTGGTGTGTCGGTGTTCCCGCTCCGGTGTTCAGATGTTATCGGTCTCCGTCGCTTGAGTATAGGACCACCTGGGACAAGCATTCACTTGCGTTAGGTTAGGTTAGTTTTATTTCTAGGCCAGTTCTGTAGCTGTTTTTCTGCTTAAAATCAGTACCTATACATGAGTAAGTTAAAAATAAATGGCACCAACGAATAATACAAGTTCTTAAGGAAAAATAGAATAATAATATCCCTATTTATATACACGTCAAAATAGTTAAATTATACAAATATCTAACTAAACTATTGAACTATTTATGGTTATAAAAGCTAAGTACAATCGAATCGAGACCCTACTCCATTTTTACCCGACTGCCGAAGGTATTGAAGTCGGGTAAAAGAGTAGACAGATCTGTCGCAAGTTTTCTCAACCAATAGTAAATTTAACCTTTAAGCTAAATTTCTTTTGTGACGATGTTTAGCTGTTAGGTTCTTTGATTTTTACTATCATTGAAGAAACTCGGGCGCTGATTGCGCATCAATTGATTCAGCACGAGACGCCACGCCACGGCACATATTCTACATTTAAAATGGGTTTGTGTTAAGTAGGTCTCAGCTCTGTCCATTTTTTATACAAATCTGTAGGTACAACAATTGTAGGTAGGTAAATAAAGTTATGAGTTCCAATCGTCTTACTTTAAAAAGTTTAGTTGAAGGTAATTTTGCAAGAAATCACTAACACTTCAAAAGCTTCATCGATGTTTTGCATAATCAATTTCTTGTTGACTACGGAACCCTAAAAACTGAGCATGTTACAGACAAAACCTAAAATTAAACAAATATCACGACAAATCTATTACATTATAATAAAATTGTAAATGAATGATTGTAATTGTAAATTGTAATGTATGACTGTATTATAAATACTTAATGTTGTGCAAATAAAGCGTTCATCTATCTATCTATCTAAAATTGTAAATGAGTGATGGGATGAATGATGATGTCTGCTTTTGGAAGATATAAAAAAAAGTGAGGATTTATATTAGAACCTACTTTAGAACCAGCTATCTTAATAATACCACTTATACCATTTTACTTTAAACACACTTATTGCACTGTCACCACGATGACACACTCGATTAATATACCAATAGTTTGTCATTTCATTATAAACTGTCTTCACGATTTCATTTAAAAATCACATATTCCACACAAATAACTGTTTTCGCCAGAGTGTCCTTGGCTGTTGCTTCAGAAAGGTCCAGGAAAAACAGCTATTTGCGTGTGATAAGTGTGATTATAAATATATTTAATTTATAATCACACTTACCACACAAAAACAGCTTGTTATCTGCATGTTGTGCCGATTGCTTCTGTTTCGTTGATGTGCAGCTGGTGTTGGTGTTGTGATGTGGTAACTCCATTGCTTGATTAGAAGACTAGGGTTAGGTAAGGTTAGAGCACCAGGGGGTGAGGATAAGTTAGGTTACACAACTGGTGGGGTTAGGTTAGGTTAGATTACCTGTAGGGAGAGCTACATTAAACCTAGTACCGCAGGGTTGTGACATCTAGAGACTTATTTATTAAGATAACACATTAGCAAATTATTCTTTTGAGATGTGGTGTGGACTTTCTCGGTTTCTTTTTGTAGTCTGTGGCCACTCTAAGAGTTAATAAGATGGCTAGAAAACTTGCCAAAACCTGACTGGTTAAAAAGGTTGTGGTGTAGCGCAGATTCTTTAAGCAATTCTGATTTTTTGATACTATCACCATACCAGTTCACCACCGACCACGTGCCAACCGACATTGGAATCTATACATATCAGAAACCTGCAAGACAAGTGCACAGTAAAGTTGTTGTG
Source organism: Idaea biselata (assembly GCA_958496205.1). Taxonomy (NCBI): domain Eukaryota; kingdom Metazoa; phylum Arthropoda; class Insecta; order Lepidoptera; family Geometridae; genus Idaea; species Idaea biselata. The sequence continues at coordinate 59,247,145 of OY292394.1, read as the reverse complement.
ACAGTGTCAAAAGCAGAATTTCTTGAAGAATCTGCTAACTTACATTTTAACCCTGCAGCAATTACAAGAATGAATCGTTATTCATGTTATTTTAGAGGATCTTATCCTCATCATCAATCTTGAAGTTCATTGATACCCTAGATTTGGTAGTATGTTCAACATATAAATTAAACATTGACATCCTTCGCAAGACGAGGGCTGTATGATAAGTATCCGTGTTTACCGACTGAGGGCTCCACCGACGCTAAATAAAAACGCCATCACGTAATCGTTATAAAGATGGCGCTACATGAAGGCATTTGTATTTTGCGTCGGTGGCGCCCTCAGTCGGTAAACACGGGTACTTATTATACAGCCCTCGTACATTATGGCACAAAATTAAAAAGCTCATAATATTTACTTTTGTTGTCTTCACACTGCTTAATCCTCTTTCTAGATCTCCCATCATTTGATGTACCTGGAGCAGTTTCTTCGTCCAAAAAGTCTGAAAACTCAATTTTCACATGTTGCACGTCATTTTTAGGATTTACCATGTCCTCGTTTAAGTTGACACATTCAAAATTAGATAAATGATGTGAACTATGACCTTCGATGTTGTCAAAAATCTGTGTCTCTACATTTTCATCATCTGAATCAAATGTGTTATCATTTCCATCATCACCTGTGACCTCATACTTTATCTCTTCTACCAAGATATTGCCTTCATCGTCAAGAGGTAAATCATTTCTAACATAAACTTCATTATTATCTTCATTTCCTGGAATAAAAGTAAAATTAGCTCTGAACATTTAATTCTAACATGTTTTAAGGTAACAACCACTAAGAAAATCATTAACCTGTTGTGTGCCTCTCCTGTTTCACTTTTAACTCCCAGTAAGGAGTATTGTAGAGTTCCGTTGGGGTTTGAATGAAGGAGAACAGTGGCCGCTCCGCTGGCTTCAACTGAAAGCAGAACAGTTGGTTGGTGTGGTGCATTGTAAGATTGTGTTTGGCGGTTGTGTATTGTGCATTTACTGTATCGGGCTGGTTAGGTAGATTGTGCTGTGTGGTTGTGTATTGTGCACTTACTGTATCGGGCTGGTTCCGGATCCATCGGTCCAGCGCGTCGTTGGCTTCCCGCGCAGTGTCAATGAACCGGCGAAACCGGCGCAACACCGACAGGCACACGCCGCACACGCAGCACGGCCGCCCCTCCACACAAAGCTGCAACATATATGTTCACACTCTACTACTGCACTAGTTCAGTTGTTGCAGGGGTTGCACTTTACAATCCTACGCCACGAATTTGTATGACCAATCCCAACTATAACATTGTATTTGTTGTCGGGCTGTTTTCCGCAAATCGACGTCTGAGCGCCTATTTTGCGTCCCAACTAACATTATTAACAGGTCGCCATAACATGCTTATTCTAACTTTCGTTTCTATAAGCTGGTCGTATGTGCGTCGATATCACATTGACACTACCAAGAAAAGCCCTACTTTAAACTAATCAGTGTTGTAATAGATTAACGTAGCATTGACATAAATCACTAAATCGTAGTGTAGTGATCATTTAGACATTGTGAAATTTATTTATTGTCAATTAAATGGTATTTGATACCGCTGTTATAAGGCACATTATAGTAGGTATAACAGTGTTAATCGCTACTTTTATAGGGGATCTTGTTTTAACATGATCATTTATGTATGTGTAGTTTAAGGGCGCGACCTATGTGATTTGACGATCTTAGAAACAATTTTTTTACGCTAAAACAAGCCACAAATAAAGTGCTTTTTGTTAAGTGTGGATTAACACTAAGAAATAATGTTTACACAAATAACCTGTTTTTTGTGGCTTGTTTTGGCGTAAAAAAAATTACCTGTTTTTATTTATATATTACCATTATACTCTAAATGTCCTCTTCATAGTAGAAACATGAAATTATTTATCATTTTCAAAAATAATTACAAAGTTACATCTATTTTTCAACTAAAATCAATTTATTTCCAAACCTTTGCATATAACGGAGTCAATATTTTAATACATAGTAAAACTCACTCACTTACTCAGGTTCTCTTCATCATGCTTTGATGAAATAATGTACATTTTACGTGTAATCATCGTTTTTACAAGAAATCATCATTTTTTCATTCAATTCTATCCCACTCACTCCTATGCGACCGAAAAAGGACAGTTGATTATCATCTATCCCCGTCTTAAGTAAAACTTGTGACGGATAAGTTTATATTGCGTTAATTTTATTATTAAAAGTGACAAAAATAGTCCATTAATTTTATTATTCTGGTATCTGTCATGTTTAATCTTTAAAACTGCTGATAAAGTGCCTACTAAATATACTTAAATCTATTGGGAAATTAATTTTATCAAGTCATATGACCTAGTTTTTTTATCTATATAATTCACACACCAAAATTCGTCAAATTCAGCAATATTTTAATCTATGTTTTTTAACGAGTCGTCAACAATTACGTTTTACATGACAAAGAGTTAACTTTTTTTTCATTCTGTCCATTAATTTATCATCATTTATTATTTATTTATTTACTTATCTTACCCCATGCCAAACGGCAAATAGATGATGAACTGAATTTAGGTTTAAGTTGATAATTTTTTTAAAATAATCTGATTACAAGGCTATTTAATTTCATTAAAAATTAACACAGTGGTAGTGGTATGAAAGTCTTCAAAATGGCGTTAAGTTATGTAAAAGTTGAATTTGTCACTTTTACATGATCATCTCCTAATGGTAGTTCTCCTAATGGTAGACTCTAATAACATTAACATCCAAGTAAAAGTAGCACAAATGTTACTATGATAACAGACAGTACTGGTAACATGACTGCAAGTTGTGTAATAGTCACATAAAAAGGTCCTATATAAGGTTTATATACTTACAACTAAAAGTTGTGTAGAGATAAAGAGGTCATTATAACATGTTAAAGCCCTGTGAGATATACAGGAGAATGAGGGCTATCCATTAATAGGTAAGTAATAGCTTTCGTGTCTGAAAAGATATAGGATTTTTGGGTTCAAAGTCATAATTAAAGTAGGTACTGAATTTAAACAACCCAGAAAGCCTGTGATAGAAATGATATTGGGGTGATAGGTGCGATAAGGAGAAATAAGAGCGAGCAAGGCACACTCTTGGTTTAACCGTCTAGAAGTTATTTTTATTTTAATACACCCAAAAAATATGTGTCCGCGGGGGTTGGAAAGGTAATAGGGGTTTTGTACAACACCCCTCCCACACCCCTCTGCCCCAAAATAGTGGCCTAGTATTGTAAAATTTTACCGTAAGCGGGAACGCAGGGCAAAAGGCTTGATAGGTGGAGGCCACGTTTTCTTAAATCATGCTACGCTGGGCGCTACTCTACATCATGCAGTGATATGTTGTACTGAAAAAGGTTATTATAATCTACGTTAACGCTTACCGTCCCGCTGGTTACTCGTTCGTACGTTCCCTCGAGCGCCGTGTCCGCGAGACGGTACATCTTGCGGTCGCTCGCAAGACACACTCTACACGCGGAGAGTGCTTCCATCCTAACCTAGATCTCTACACACAACTGCCAAAAACATGAATCACCAGCGAGACAAGTTCTCGTCTCAGTGCAATGTTCGTAAACACGATAATCCACAATAAATTCGGTGAGCAAAATTAGAATTAGGGCAAGAAGAAACCACCGAAAATGGTAAACTCACTTCGCGTCGTAGGTACGTAATACGTAATAAATAATGACATTGTCATCGTCATCAGCATCTCCATAGACCATCATAGACCATAGACAAACAGGATATCTATAATAATCACAATCGCTCTTCAAGACTTTGTTAATAATAAAAACTTAAGTATTATTATAGTTTCTGGTATCCCTCCATGACTTTAGTAAAATAATTTTATTTCGATAGATGTCGCTACGATCACATTTTGACCCACCTAGGTCCTTAGATTAAAACATTAAACTAAAGATACGGTAGCTAGTCACGGTAAATGAGACGTTAAAACTACGTCTAGCTGACGCACTAGCCTCAGTTGTATGTCGAACCATCAATCCAATTTGAATCCATCAGAATGCCTTTTTGCTCATTCTACAAATGCCTGAATCATTCAGCGAAACAAAAAACATTTCACGCGTAATTACTCAATTAGTAAAATAGAATTAAAAAAAATAAAAACGTGTGGCACTCGGGACTGCCGCGGTAAAGCTATTGCATAGCATTTTTTATCAACTTTTCCAATTGTTATTATATTTTTTTTTGCAACATGGTAGGCGGAGTGAGAGGTTTTTTCGTTACGAAATTTTTTATTCATAGCTCAAAGCCCGCGATAAAAGCTTTGCAATAGCTTAATAAAGTAATAAAAATGCGTAAGTATATTAAAATCAATTTTTAAAGACAAATGTTTTAAAATACAATAATTCTATGAAAATGCATCTAAAGGTGTTTCTAGATCGTTTTTCGAATATACGCAATGTTAGAATATACCATATCTACTCTTGTTTGTTTTCATCTAAGCCTAGGTCAGCCCGCAGCATTGCCAAAAAGTTGTTTCGAGACTAGAATCGATTCTCGGATAGCGAGCGAGCGAGTTCGAACTTTCGAATAAAAAGTAATAATATCTGCTGCTTGTTAAGGATGTTCACTTTTAAAACAAGGAGGAACTTTACTTATCTGTAATTAATGTTATGTTGTATTTCAAATTTCAAACTAATTTCCTATTGATTACCAACACCACCCGCCCCCCAGTACCATCCATCGAATCATCGATCGTCGAAAGAATCGTTAATCGCACACGCACAGCACTAGTCACTACACTTTCAAATTAAATCGTTCCTTCAAATCCTTCAACAAAAACTTGTAAACGATCCGGTGTTGTTGTTTTGCTACAAATTGAACAAGTTTTCTTATATAACTAATCAATTTAGAACTGCAAAATAAGTTCCTCCACTTACCTAAAACTTCTAATTACAAAATGAACGCATCAAATGAAAGTTTTGTGTTATGAAACCCGTGATGAACCCAGATATAAAACACAACAAAAATGTTACCTTTAGTCATATACAACAATAACATGGAGAACTCGGGAAATAATCATAATTACGGACAATTATATGATGAAAATGTTATATTAAATTGTGTCAGAAGTAGAAAGAAAGTGAGTGAGTTACCTAACTGCCCGGTTTGCAGCTGTACGATACGGCAAGGGGAATTAGAGACTCATTTAACTCTTGAGGTAGAGAGACTTCAGAAATTATCTTGTGGTAGTAAGAGGAAATTGAGTGCTAGTTCGAATTTAGCGGTGCCAGGCTCTAGTACAAGTGCTGATGTGCCGGAAGACCGAGAAATTGACGTCTCAGGATGTCCTGGAAGTGATACTTACCAAGTAAGTTTTTGAACTGTACTGTGGGATAATTTAATACCGATCTAGCCTCGATCCCGTGTGAATACTGGGATATTTGAGTACTTATAAGTTTTTGCAAATATCAAAGCTTTTCCATATCATGTTGACTTAGAACATAGATTTTAATACAATACACCTAACAGGGACCATAGACCTCAGTGTCCGGCATTAATTTGCCGGACAAGCGAGTAATCTTATGAGGTATCCTTTTTTTTGCATTTATGTGTATGGAACCCACTGACCTCCTTAATACAAGTACGCTGGACTGCAGATTGCGAATTTTGCTTATTTGATCTGCGCCATGTTGCGCTGTTTTCTATTTAAAGGGATCTACTTTCAGTAGAAAACAGCACAACATGGTGCAGATCAAATAGACACAAAGATCTAAATGTCATTTTGTATGGTATAGCAAATCCAGCATATATTTATAGAGTTCAGTGATGAAACCCTAAAAAGTAACTCATTTACAGTGGAATCCTATGCCTAAGTTTACCAACTATCACAAACATCATAATTCACTCACTCACTCATTGAAAATGTGTGTAAAAAGCATTGGGTGCATCTTACATTCCTATACCATGAATTTGTATGAACAATGACCCGTGGGAGATAAAGGAGAAAGAGGTGTATCCATTAATGCTAGTTTAATGTAAGGCATATATCTGAAAGTGTCAGATTCATAGGAAATTGTCTATTACTTTCGGTGCAATGTTTTTGAATATTTACATTCATAGTAGATGCATTGTATGTTTACTGCGCTTGTTAGTTGTGCTTCAGATGCCCACGCGGTTGTGATGAAATTTTGGACTGCATCGGCATGTAGCGACATCTACCATTAACTAGCCATTGATAAAATAACATTAATTTTACTTCTATTTTAACTCTACAATGGATAAAAGGACACGGCAACTCATTGGGCAATGATGCAGCTGATGAGCTTGCAAAACGGGGATCCAGCACCATAGTATATGGACCGGGACCATTGTTGCCCATTCCCCGAATACAAATAAAAACATGGCTTAAATATCAAACAGAACAAACACACAACATTGAATGGGAAAAGCATGAAGGCTGCAAACAAACAAAGGATGCTGTTCCGGTAGCATCAAAAAAGTTTGCTCGCAGTCTGATAAAATTAAATAGGGACAAGCTCCGTAAAATCATAGGCATTATAACAGGGCACTGCCCCCTCAATAAGCACTTTTTTAAAATAGGTATAACCGACAGCCCTCTATGTAGGGGGTGCATGACGGCTGAAGAAACACCCCACCACGTGCTGATGGAATGCAGCAGCGTGGCGGACCAACGAGCACGATATTTGAAAATAGAAAAATCTTTCCCGGAAGCCTTCAGCAGTCTGGGCGGACTGCTCGCCTTCTGGGAGAACCTGGGATGGTTGGAGTGAAGTTTTGGGGGATTACATTTCACGTACAATGGCCCAATCATGAGGCTAAGTGCGGAAAAGCCCGGCGAAACTAAACTACTTCTATTTTCTAACATTACATTTATGTGCCCAACCATGGCGAGGTAGACGCAATATTATTGTTATGTAAGAAATAATTATATTACACTATTTTGTGTGAATTAATAAACAACTTAGCAGATTACCAAAAAAAAACAGTCTTCCAAGTGTAGGAAACACTTCAAATAATATTAAATCAGATTTCTTATTATTTGGAAGTTATTTGTTTTCATAATACATGAATAAACCCCATAATAATAATAGCCTTTTTATTCGGACATCATTTTTACATTAGATTTACATTTTAATTTATACTTATTATTGATCTTATTTTATCTATTATTTGTATTGTTTATTTATTGTTTTTTCCATTTTCTTGTCCATTTGTCCATCAACAAAGGCCTCCTTAAATCCCTTCCAAGTCTCTCTTTCCCTTGCTTTTCTGGTCCAGGTAACTCCGACCAGGTCTTTGTTATCATCCACCCATCTTCTACAAGGTCTCCCTCTTTTTCTTGTGAATTTTCTTGGTAATTATTGTTTTGAACCATTTATCTCCATTTCAGTTTAGCTCATAATCTGTGTCTATGTTGTAGCGGGTACACTCCAACCGTCTCAGGCGGCTCCGGGCGCGCCGACGGAGCCCCCCGCCTGCCGACGGAGAATGTCCTGTATGTAACACCACGTTACCAATGTCGAGACTGCAGAGACACGCGTTACGGTGTCTGAAGAGGACAGGGGCCACCATGGACGAGGATGTGCCTGATACTAGCTCTGAAGAAGGCAGTATTGATGTTGAAGTACTTAACTTTTTTTTTGTAATAAGTTGTAATAATGTAATTGTAATTTTGTAATAATTTGTGAAAACATGTTTTCAAAAATTTTAGTAATCGTCACGACTCGAAACAGCGCGATAGCCGCTACGCCACGGGTAGCCAAGCCGAAATTAAGGAAGCACCTCAAGATTTTTAAAAGCATTTTTTCAAAAATCAGTATTATTTCTTAAGTGTGGTAAACACTAAGAAAAAGTATTTATATTAAAATTAAAATTGTTATTTATCTATATACTTATATTATACTAATATTATAAAGAGGTTACGTTGGTAACATGTATGTATGTATATTGGGGGTAATCTCCGAAACTACTGGACCGATTACAAAAATTCTTTCACCATTAGAAAGCTACATTCACCTTGAGTAACATAGGTTACTTTTGATCCCGATATTACCACGGGATCGGGACTTACGCGGGTGAAACCGCGGGAATCTGCTAGTGTTCAATAAATACTCAGAAACACAAACAAAACTCATTAAACTACAGCCAAGGGGCAACAGGGATGTGAGAGGCTGAAGGATAGAGTGGCTTTCATGATTTTAAACTCAGGTCATGGACTCTTTGACGGTCCAGCCTACCTGGAGCCTACCTACCTCTGGAATTGAATTTGTATGCGAAAGTTCGAATTTCGCATGCTTGCTTCTCGCTCGTCGTACCTAACCAAGACCGCGCAGCCTTTCGCATACGAAAGTGTTTTCTAATGGTTTGTACATAAATACAATGCCTGTCCCTCTAACCACTTACATTGGTGTCTATCCTTCAAGCATAGTAGCTCTGCTCCTGACTCCACTGATCAGCTGGTGAAGGCATGACGGAGGTGAGGTTCCTCACTCGCTTTGGGATGCCCTGATTTCTAACGTTCATCCAAACTTTATAACATAAGATAAGATAGCTAGATGTATGGTTTTCCAGAACGATTCCCCCGGTGGGTTCGGTGCGGAGTACCAGTGGTGCGGGGAGTGGCGCGTGCGGGCCGCCGCGCTGCAGGGGATGGACGTCCGGGCCGGGGTCTGCGTACGCCGCGCCTCACACGACCATGCCTTGGTATGTTACACTGTCATTTATTTATTTACTAGCTGCGTCCAACGGTTTCACCCGCGTAAGTCCCGATCCCGTGGGAATATCGGGATCAAAAGTAGCCTATAGCCTTCCTCAATAAATGGACTAACTAATACTGATAGAATTTTCAAATCGGACCAGCGGTTCCTGAGATTAGCGTGTTCAAACAAACAAACAAACTCTTCAGCTTTATAATCTATACTAATACTAGCTGACCCGGCAAACGTTGTTTTGCCTTATAAATTATAGATAATTAAATTTTTCCTGAATTTTCTTTGCTATAAACCTCACGGAGCCCGAGACCTTTCCAACGAATGCAAAACCGTGGAAATCGGTTCGTGCGTTCTAGAGTTATAGCGTCAGGAAGGAAAACCCGACTTATTTTTATATAGTAGAAGATTATAAAGAGGTAACGTTGGTAACATGTATGTATGTATGTATATTGGGGGTAATCTGCAAAACTACTGGACCGATTTCAAAAATTCTTTCACCATTAGAAAGCTACATTCACCCTGAGTAACATAGGTTACTTTTGATCCCGATATTCCCACGGGATCGGGACTTACGCGGGTGAATATTAAGTAAAGATTTGGAAATCCAACAGCTGTTCCTTAAAAATAGACAATAACTAAGGTAACAACAGAAAGCCCAGTCAAAGGATTCCACATTTAATATAAATTTGAAATCGAAACGCCATGTTGCTGACACTTCAGATTGGACATCGACAACACTCCTATCTGCCATGTGACTGATGACCCTCATTCCAGGTGGTGGACGGAGACGAGGACACGGAGCTGTATGGACCACCACAATACTCCCCCTCCAGGATACACCCCGGGGTGAGCCATGTTTCCTAACTATGCTCTACTTAGTAAAGTAATTAGCGAGTAAGCTGTGCCAAACTCCCGATCCTGGGGAAATATCGAGATAAAACGTAACCTATGTTTATTCGTGACGGAGCAACTTATACGTTCTTTTCATAGAGATCGTCTAAGATCTCTGTGTTTTTAATCATAACATAATACCGACGACCTCTGTGGCGCGTCTGGATGCAGGAGGTTGCGGGTTCGATTCCCGCCGGGTGCAGGTATTTATGCTTATAAAATAAATATTTGTGTCTGGTCTGGGTGTCCCTCCCTCTATGTATAATATGTATGTATTTACAAAAGAAAAATAAATATAAGTATTATATCCGTTGTCTAGTCACCGTAACACAAGCTTAGTAGCTTACCACGGGGCTAGATGGCGCTGTGTGTTGTTCACAGAATTTATTTATTTATTTTTAATAAATAATAACCCTATCCTATCCTACTAATGTTATAAATGTGAAAGTTTGTGTGTAGTACCTAAGTAAACGAATATGTTTGTTACTCCTTCACGCAAAAACTACTGTACCGCTTGCGATGAAACTTGGTATGCAGATAGCTGAAGAACTGGATTAGTCACAGGCTATTTTTTTTATTTAAAAAATCCCGCGGGATTGCAACTTACGTAGATGAAACTGCGGGAAGAAGCTAGTAAATAGATCTCTGAACAAGAAATACAACTAGATGTGTCATTCGAACTGTAGTTGACCGGTCTTGATGTCGCCATGATGATGTCGTCTTGTCGCCCCGCCTATTTAGTTCGCTAACATTGCACGCTAAATACAGGGTGTTGGAATTTATGGAGCATCTGCTTTTGATGTTCTACACGTCTAGGCGTAGAAAAATGCTGAAAGGAGTTGCGTCCCCGATTTTGACAAAAACTAAAATGGCAATAATAGATTTTTGAAAAATTTATTACCCTAGCCAGGAATCGAAACTTGTGTTTTTTTCAAAAAAATAAACATCCTATATAATTGTACCGATCGATAGTGTTGCTGATAAATATCAAATCCTAGAAACAGTTTTTGTCGAAATCGGGGACGCAACTCCTTTCAGCATTTTTGGCTATCTCTTATAGTTTAGGATATCCCCCTGAAGGCCCGTTTAAATGGTTCACCCTGTATATTCCAACATCCTGTATAATTAGTTCTTTGGGAGAATTTGTGAGCATGCGCTCGCATGCAGGCTGCATGACCACGCCCATTTTGCAATCTCCCCTTTTACTTCTGGGTCAGTGGTCTTGATCTTCTTAATTTCAGGCAGAAATACCAGAGGATTCACAGACAGACGAGCAGATAAACGATGAGACAAACAACCAAGAGACCACGGAGTTACCAGAGCACAAGCCTAATGGATTAGTTGAAGCTAGCGCTGAGGTATGTGTCTTATTGTTATATTAAACTCTATTTTCTAATTCCGTGGGTTGTCTTGGCTGCATTTTATAGTGCAGACAGGGATTTATTAGTGATTTTTTTAAAGATGTAGTTTTCAAAAGAAGAAAAATTATCCTTAAAAATATTTCTAGTATGTACCAATAGTTAGGTTTTTCTGTCTAAATGTTGTCAGCAATTTCTTAACATAATTTAGTACCTAAATTGTAAATTTCAGCTATAAATAAACATTTTTCCATTTTGTTTTCTGTTTTAGACGAGAATTCAAGCCTTAAAAGCTAAAATTAAAGAAATGGAGAAGAAGAAGCATGGAGCTGTCGAGGTAATCTACACTAATATTATAAACACGAAAGATTTGTATTTTTGTGTGTGTGTTGTATGAATAAACTCAAAAACTGATTTTTAATATTAGTGTGATTATGATTAATAAACATGGAGTCTATTAATCACACTAATTTATAAAGTGTCAATAATAAACGTGGAAAAAGGTCAGAATAGTGAGAATATGCTTTGTCTTTACTGTGACAAGAGGTTTCAAAGGTAACAGACAAAAACAAAAAGTGGTAAAATAACTCCGATCGTACTCCACGTTTATTATAAGGATAATAATGTTTAGATATAATTTATTTTTTAGTAAATTGTATAATTAATTATGTTTATTTTATTATTATTTCCAGTCAAAATGTCTGATCTGTCTCGGAGCGTACACCTCGCCCGCGGTCTCGATACAATGCTGGCATGTTTACTGCGAGGTTCGTAAAAAAACAAGGTTTCACAAACTATTTTGGCCAAAGACTTTATCAAAATTAACTGATATCTCAGACCCTCTATCTATACTATAGCTTCTAGATTTTTTCTCCATTATGTCTGTTATTTTCCTGATCAAATCTCTCAACTAAAAACACATCACCCTTCACCTTCATTAAGTCTTTTCCATTCATTGGTTGCCTGGAAGAGATCGCCCATAGGCGATTAGGCCGCCCATTGTACCACTTTTGTTTTAAGTGTTTCTTTGTATTATTTCTTGTAATTTGTGTTTTTGGTACAATAAAGCGTTAATCTATATACCTATATCTATAAAATGCTTTGTCCTGACTGACAAAAATTTGGAGATTGTGTTTTCTACGTGATGTAGGCATCTCATAAGAAAGGATTTTTGAAAATTCTCACGAGATCTGAACTTATGCAAGTGAAACCGCGAGACACAGCTATTAATTTATAACATCTTTCAGGTATGTTGGCTTCAGTCGCTGAGAGCTAAGAAGATATGTCCGCAGTGTAACGCCATTACAACTGCTGACCATTTGAGAAGAATCTACATGTAAGTCTAGGTCTGGCAGACTAAAGACCGTCCGTTTTTACCCTTTGAGGTACAGAACCCTAAAAGTGAATGTCAAAATTTGAATAAATGGCTTTGTCTTGACCAGAAATAATATAGAAAGAAAGAAATAAGTTAAGATTTAGGTACGGGTCGATTCATAATAGCGCAGCGTCAAAGCACCGAGTATTAATCCTACAGAGAAACAGCTTCATACGCGCCCGCGGCGTAGGTACTACACTTAGGGTTGCCAGATACGGGCTTATAATTTCCTGGACATTTCTGGTTTTACAAACGGAGTTGGAGTTGTAGAGTCAAAATCCAAATACAAACGTTTGCCGTTCAACAGGCAATAGCAAAAATATTACAAAATTACTAGTTATGTACTTATTTTAGAACTAAAATATGCAAATTATTTTATTGAGATAAAATCTATAAGTAGGTAGGTAGAACTTATAATTCAGTGCAATTAGACTCTAAAAGCTTTATAGTAAGAAAATTTTGGGTTAGTTCTAATGTCTTTTTTTGTTCAATTACTTTCATCACCCCAAAATACAATATTATACCTACTTTGGGGTCCAAAATCCGAATCTGAGGTTTGATGAAAATGTTTTGTGACGCCTCATTGAAAAAAATCTACTACTTTTCCTTTTTTTTTTTGCTTAAAACTAGAAAACTAGGTATTAGCTTTTAGTAAATGGTCTGCTTACAGAAATTAAAGAACTTTAAAAACTCAAAAACTATTGGCTATTAGTAAATAGTAATAGTTTTTGAATTTTAAGCAACAAACCGGAAAAATGGAAAAAATACACAATTTTTGCGATTTTTTAAATGTTGCGTCACGATTTTTGGTCCGCCAACCTCAGATTCGGATTCAGCACCCCAAAATACATAGAAATAGGAAAAAAAACAGAACTAGGTATCCCAAAACTTTCCCAGCAAAAACACAAATGGACTCGCGCATTCACAGTGTGAAATGGAAATGTTCGACACAGTGTTGCCAATTTAGCGACTTTGGTGCTAGAATCGCGCCGCACCGTGGTGTCGTACCTAACTTTGTGGGAAAAAAACTAGTGCTCATGAATTCCGGGACAGTAAAGTGAAATTACTGGACACGGGACAACACGTTTAATTCCGGGACTTTCCCGGAAATCCCGGCAATCTGGCAACCCTAACTACACTACATGCTGCGCATGTGTGCGTGACTTTAAAATAGGCTACTTTTGATCCCGATATTCCCACGGGATCAGAAATTACGTGGGTTTAGCCGCGGGACCGCAGCTATCACTAATAATTAGAGGTAAAACAGTAAAAAAATATATAATAACAGCATGATTCAGAAGTTGAAACAGAGATATCTCCCGATATCTAAGCCGTTCGGCGTCAAAAATCAGCACTTTATTTCGCTAACGTGTTTCCACCAAAAACTAAGGTTGTTAACGCTTCGACTCTGCGCTAAATGAATTGATCCAAGTTTTAGATAGGTATACCTACCGCCAATTATATGTAGGTATAATGTATATATTATTTTTATTGTAGTATACAGTGTATTCGGGGGTAATAAATGAAAAATATAAGCCGTAAGGGGTTTGTTCAAGATGTCTAGGCGATAAACTTTTATCCTCCAGCTTTTAGTAATTCGAACCCACACAAAATTTTGAACTACCCCCTTTCAACTTAAATTATCGCCCGCGAACACGCTGTACAGTAGCATATTACAGTACCAAGTTAAAAATATTATGTGATTTAATTATATAGAAAAAAAGCCTTCTATGAAGATGTACAATAAATAGTATTAAATAGAATACCTAGATATGTATGATTGATGATGATAAGTAAATGAATATTTTTCTAGATAATTTGTCTTATTTTGTAAGGTCACCTACCTACATACATATATAGAACTGGACTGGTCTCTATTTGAGACTAGAAGGAGAAAGGTCGCCTGATAGTGATCCATTTCAAACTTGTCTCTGGCGGACGATATAGTTCCAAACGTCAAAATGTTCGGGAAAATTCACACACTTATAAACAGACTGATCCAAATTCAAACGTGTCGTTGTTAGAATACCCACCATCTAGGTGGTAATCTAAGGTTACATATTTTTTTCATGGATTCATGGTTACAGATCCAAATTAAAATTCTAAAATCTATTAAATAATCCTTCTCCAGCCACCCAATCCACAAAGGACCCCACTACACTCGGTGCATCACGATTGCAAGTCTCTGCAACAGGAATGACCCGAGCGGTAATCCAACCTCTCCCTGAGTCGGTGGCCAATTTCCCTAATGAAGTCCAGAGGCTCCACACACCAACATCCTGTAACCTCTACGGCCACTGGTGACTGGCCGATTGATTTTTGGATTGGCTGGATTTTTTTAGAAACCACGTAGGCACTGAATATATGAACACGGAACCACTGAACGACTAAACTATGCATAATATTATGTTATTATAGCGTCCCCAACTATGACCATTTACCAACACACCCCAGACGGTTGTTCCTGGGAGTGGCCCGACAGTACAGCGGACCCCTCCATTTATACCCAAAGTGGTCATAGTTGGGTACGCTATAACATAATTTTATGCATAGTTTAGTAGTCCGGGGTCCCTAGATATATGAAAAATGGCTACTCATTATTTAGTGACAAATAGGTAAATAATGAGTGTAGTTTGGTGTAAATCTATTGCATGGTCTGGCCAAGCTGATGGACACCGCCACCTGAGACTTACAGTACAGGTACTGAGTACAGGGAAACTCAAGCCTTATTAATAAACGTGGAGTAGGGCGGAGAAGGAATAACATGCTTTGTCTTTTTCGGCTTTTTCCGTGACAAGAGCTTTCAAAGTTGACAGACAGAGACAAAACGTAGTAAACCTCCTCCAACGTTATTCCACTTTTATTAATAAGGCTATAAAGCTACATACAGTAGTGGTGGTGATTGTTTGAAATAAATATTTAAGAAACTTAGATCAAAAATGTAAATAAAGAACTGTCAATTTTAAAGGAAAAAGTAAATAAAGAGCTGTAACTTTCAAATAAATGTATGCAATTTTTGTTTACATTATTGATCTGAGATTTCGAAATAGGGTATAGTTATGTGTTGACTCTACCAGGCCATAAAAATAATAAATAAAACGCAGTATTATCTAAATTACTTGCTTTATTTACAACACGATGCACTTCAAACCTACGCGTTTTACTCGACCGAGCGGTTAAGCAACGCATGGCATATCTGGCGTAGTATTTTATTGGATACATTGGTTTCACCCGCGTAAGTCCCAATTTTTCAAAACCCCTTAAACACCACAAAGAACACACTCCAAATTTCATGTCTTTAGGACCAGCAGTTTGGGCTCTGCGTTGATATATAAGGTCAGTCAAGACATTTAGTTTTATATACCTAATAATAGATAGACAGATAAGTCTAAGTGCCAGACGAATGCACTCTCCTGACATGTATGTTAAGAGCCCCTTTCTGCGTGCTCTTGTAGTCGCAGTATTTGCACACGAAAGGCTTCTCTCCGGTGTGTATCCGCGAGTGTGCAGTCAAGTAACTCCGCCGTGACGTCCTGAAGCAAACGAGTAAATAGGTCATTGTTTAATACAAATAAATTACTAAACATTTTATGCCTAATAGCAACTCTGATCAGAGAGATAAATAACAAATATTTGTCTCTAGTCTGAGAGTCTCTGATGATGTTGCACAAAGCGCCATCTAGCCCCAAACTAGGTAACTAGGCTTGTACTATGGATACTAGACAATGGATATACCTACTATATAATAAAGGGGTTCACTAAGTGGGGGGCGGTGGCGCAGAGATATTTAAAGGGGGGCGCGCGCGCGGGCCAACTGTGTAGTCAGGTATAAAAACCTGGAGAATGCATTCCAGACTGCTCGATACGACCCATGAAATTATTTGAAATTGACGCCTGTCAAGAACATAATATTGTTTTCTCAGTGCGCGAATGTTAAGAACTCTAACAGCCTCTAGACCGGCCCCTGCCAAGCGGCCACTTACGGGCGCTAAAAATTTATTTGATAAACTTTAAATAAGTATTTGGTACTTACCAAATACCCCTTGTATGACTCAAAGGTAATTGGTAGGTACTTACCAAATATCCCTTGTATGACTTTGTAAAACTTTAATGAGCAAACAAAATGCTTATTTTGTTATTGAATACTACTTTGTTTCTGACCTGATAATCTGGATTGGAGGACGGGGGGGCGCGGATTTTTTTTTATGGTTAAAAAGGGGCGTGTCTCAAATAAGTTAGGGAACCCCTGATATAATAAGTAATATGTATTGTACAATGTAACCCACCTGAACTCACAGTACTCGCAGAGGTACGGCTTCTCGTGCGTGTGGCTCCGCATGTGCACCTTGAGGTACGCCTTGTCCGCACACCGGTACCCGCAGCGGTCGCATGAATACGGCTTCTCGCCTGAATCAAGACAAATTAAAAAATACACGTTTATTACTCAGTTTTTTTACAGCACAAAATATTAAAGCACCGAGTATTAATCCTACAGAGTAACAGCTTTATTCAAGCCCGCGGCGAGGTACGTCACTACATGCTGCGCTATGCTATGTGTACTCTCACTTCTTACCGACAGTGTGCCGACGGGAACGTACGTGAGCCACGTACGTACGCGCTTCGGGCGGCCGGCGGGCGGCAACACCCGAGCGGAAAGCAGGGAGAAGTCACGCACACATAGCTGCGCATGTAGTGAAGTACCTACCGCCGCGTGCGCGTAAGCTGTTGCTCTGTAGGATTAATACTCGGTGTTTAAAGTCCCGATTCCCGTATAAGAATTGTCTGAATTGTTTTTTGCGTAAAAATTGTAAATAACTATCTTTGGTTAAATAATTTCATTTTTTCCCTGGTCTTTTTATTTCGGTAGGTATATCAAATAAATTGGTAAAAATATATGAATTGGAAAGTCCTACTGCGTTATCTGGGTGACATAATTTATTATTTTTATTATTGATTTGATCTGTAAAACATCGAAATCAAACTATTTTTAAGTTTTAATCGCGTGGTGTTTATTACTTTTAGCATTGCTTCAATGCTCAACGTTTCGAGACCTAAATGCTAACACCCGTACCTATAGACAAATCTAAGTGATTACTTTGGCTAAGTAATCCCCTATCCCTCTCTTATTAGTGACTAGCAGATTCCCGCGGTTTCACCCGCGTAAGTCCCGATCCCGTGGGAATATCGGGATCAAAAGTAGCCTATGTTACTCAGGGTGAATGTAGCTTTCTAATGGTGAAAGAATTTTTGAAATCGGTCCAGTAGTTTCGGAGATTACCCCCAATATACATACATACATGTTACCAACGTTACCTCTTTATAAAATTATATACAGTTGTGGCCATATAATTAAGAACGATTTGAAGTTCTAGAAGTTTTTTATATAAATCGTGCCACACACAGAGATGTGTACCTTTTGAGAAGCATCTAGTTATGTTATAAAATAGCCACATTAATAGAGCAACGTGGCTTAGGAATATTATAATGAAATCGCTAACTATTTTTTAGGGTTCCGTACCTAAAGGTAAAAACGGGACCCTATTACTGAGACTTCGCTGTCCGTCCGTCCGTCCGGCTGTCACCAGGCTGTATCTCATGAACCGTAATAGCTAGACGGTTGATTTCACATTATATTGATTTTACCAATGTAACATATTCAAACAGTACTGAAGCTGGACAAATAATTAAGAACGATTTATTAAACTGCTCGGGAAATGTTTTGTATGACACTTACATTTAAAAAATTACAATATAATATGTAGCGCAGAAAATTTAAAAATCAATTTAATACATTTTTGACTAAAATTTATAGTTAATAGCATATCCACAGCTTTTAATTACTGCTTTACACCGGCGAGCCATTAACTATATTAATTTTTGATATTTCGCAAACGAAATAGAGTTCCATTCTTCTACGATAACGTCGTACAGCTCGATAGCTCTCATAAATTTTCACACTTTGTATTGGAAACCTTTTTCTTTACTTTGAGCCACAGATTCTCTATTGGATTTAGATCTGGGCTGTTGGCTGGCCAATTTAAGACAGAAACTGATTGCGCTGTAAGAAATTCCTTTACGGTGCGTGCAGTGTCCTTTGGATCATTGTGATGCTGGAATGTTCAAATAATCGGTAGAACGTCTTCAGCGTAAGATAACATTGTTTCTTCCAGTATATTTTTGTATTGGAACTGATCCATGTTAGCTTCTATCAACTTTACAGGTCCAACACCATGTCCAAAAAACCATCCCCAAATTTTCACATTCCACCACCGTGCTTTAATGTAACTTTCGTGTACTTCAGGGTCGAATGCTGTATTCGTGGGACGTCGTACATATCATTTTCCATCGAAACATACTCTGTTTATTTTCGACTCGTCAGAAAAAAAGTACATTTTACCAATGTCGCACAGTCCAGGTTTCATACTTTCTCGCTAATGTCAGCTGGACATGCCTATGGCAAAGTTTCAACATGGGTACCTTTCTTGCTATCCTTCCGTGCAATATTTCTTCTACCAAAAGTCTTCTAATAGTGCATGCTGAGATTGCTGTAGGGTTGTTTTCACCTAAATATTATTTAGTTGTCATTGGACCCTTTAGAAGGATTTTGTTTTGCCATACGAACGATGTTTCGGTCATCTCGAGGAGTTGATTTTCACTGTTTAGGTACACGCGAAACCTTCGAAGTAGTTTGATACGTAGTAAAATGCTTTACAGTGTGGAAAACCATCGTTTTTGCACATTGTCGATGGTCGGCTATCTTTTTGTTGGACCAAATACTTCTGGCGAACTTTTATTATTACTTCCCTTGTAGATTTATCACAATTTTTATTTTTTTCCATTGTTTTTTCATAAGAAGCAATCACTTTTACCTTTTACAGCACTAAATGGCTCCAAAATTATACAAACAGTACCAAATCGACTGATTTTTCTCTAATTAAATTTGAATAAACGTATAAATTATTGAGCGTTCTTAATTACGTGGCCAGCCAGTAAATAGGAGTACTATGTTTAGAAGTAGTGTAAACAGTTTGTGTATTTATTTTTAGCTAATCATGTGTATCAATGAATACAGTGGTATTATGGAAAAGTTTTACGATACCGAGAACAATAAAAAATAATGCATGCAATTAGTTTTGCGTCTTAGTTAAAAAAATCATCCCTTTATATCAGCGTTCTTAATTATATGACCACCACTGTATATTAAAATAAATAATATATTATAAGAGAAGAAAGAATATAGATTTTTAATGTCAACGAGAATGTGACAGACACATTACTTAGACAAGTAATTACTAAGAATTGACTATAAATACGAGTGTTAATCTACTTAATATAAAACCTAAATTTAATTAATTTAAATCCAACATCGCGAAAACAGAAAAAAAATCAGTGAAACATCGAGTTACCTGTATGCAATTTGATGTGCCTCTTCAAACTGCTCCGATCAGCGCACTTGAACTCACACGCAGTACAAGCGAGCGGCTTGGCGCCCGAGTGTACCAGGATGTGTTGCTTCAGATAGCTCGGCTCCGTGCATTTGTAGTCGCAGATGTGGCAGAGGTACGGCTTGTCGCCCGTGTGGCGCCGGAGGTGGAGCTTCAGAGTACCCTTCTGGGCGCATTTGAAGCCGCATATGTCGCATGCAAAAGGTTTCTCACCTAAAATAAAAAGAATAGTAATATTTACACTCTTTTTAAACTTATACGATTTCCGTCCATGATTATTTTTAGAACTACGGGTCTAGATCGCGTTGTGTCTATCATTATTTATAGAACTACCGGTCTAGATCGAGTCGTGTACATAATTATTTTTAGAACTATGGGTCCTTCATTATTTTTAGAACTACCGGTCTAGATCGCGTTGTGTATATCATTATTTTTAGAACTACGGGTCCTTCATTATTTTAGAACTGCGGGTCTAGATCGCATTGTGACCATCATTATTTTTAGAACTGCCCGTCTATATAGCGTTGTGTACATCATTATTTTTAGAAATACGGGTCTAGATCGCGTTGTGTCCATCATTATTTTTAGAAATACGGGTCTAGATTGCGTTGTGTCCATTATTATTTTTAGAAGAACGGGTCCGTCATTTTTTTAGAACTACGGGTCTAGATCGCATGGTGTCCATCATTATTTTTAGAACTACGGGTCTAAATCTAGGCGCATGCATAGGGTTTCTCCCCGCTGTGGCTGCGGAGGTAACGACATAATATAGAAGGTACCTGTATGGACCTTGTTGTGTTCCTTCAAGCTGCCTTTAATGGCGGTCCGGAAGTCGCACTCGGCGCATGCATAGGGTTTCTCCCCGCTGTGGCTGCGGAGGTAATGATTCTTCAAATACAATTTCTTAGCGCATTTATATTCGCATATCGTACAGGAGAATGGTTTCGTTCCCGTGTGTAGTTTCATATGATTAGCTAACATGTGTTTGAAGGAACACCTGAAAAGTAATAGTTAATTTATTGTTAGATAGATAGACAAACGCTAAAATAATACAAATATTAGAAAGAAAAAGTTAAATCTAGTGTGGCACACTTTAATCTTTGTTTTATTTCGTTTAATTTGTTGTTATAGCGGCCACAGAAATACATCATCTCTGAAAATTTCATCTGTCTAGCTATCACGGTTTATGAGATACAGCCTGGTGACAGACGGACAGGCAGCGGAGTCTCAGTAATAGGGTCCGGAACACAAAAATATTTTTTTGGGTATGGAACCCTAATAAAGACTGTTGTAAAACTATCCACATATTGATTACAAAAAAAAAATCTAACCTATACGAACACAATTCACAGCTAAACGGCCTCTCTTTATTGTGAACACACATTATATGCCTTTTGAGGTCTAACTTCCGAGAACATTTATAACCACAGCCTCCGACTTGACAATGGAAAGGCTTTATCTGTGAATGCACCATCTGATGATCTGTATAATGTGATTTCTTAGTGAAAACCTTGTCACACTTGTCGCAGGCATAAGGTCTGATGCTCGTATGTACTTTTAATATATGATCTTTGTATTCTGCTTTTATATTGAACTTAATATCGCATTTATTACAGACGAAAGGTTCTGAATCGGTGTGGTATTCAATATGGCGCGTTAGGTGAGTTTTCTTTAGGAATCTGTTCTGGCATATGTCGCAGTAGAAGGGTTTTTCGCCTTCTGTTACTGTCTGTGGCACCGACCAGCTCATGTTATCTGTGGATTTTGGTTTCTTTCTTATATTCTTTGTCTTTGTTTCTGTTTTTGTTATTTTTCTACGTTTCGATTGCTTTGGTTCCGATTTAATCATTTTTCGACGTTTGGGAGTTGTTGTGCCTGCAAAATAAAAAATATAAAAAAAATAGCCCGTTAATTTGTCCCACTGCAGGGTAACGGCCTCCTCTTAGAGCCCCGTAAGACGCCACGGGAGCCTACTCCGGATTGGCGACTGTCCCATGCCTTAGGACTATGGTGAGCCCTTGGACATGTCGGTTTCCTCAAGATGTTTTCCTTCACCGTAAAAGCGATGTTATTCGCGATAACATCGCTTAGCATCGCATCGCATCGTTAGTGATGTTATGTGCAAAATGAACAAGCAAAATTTATACTTCTTTATTACTAAAGAAATCAATGCATTTATAAAAGAAAGACGTGTTAGTTACACTATTTATAACTCAAGAACGGCTGAACCGATTTGGCTGGAAATTGGTGGGGAGGTAGCTTTGAACCAGGAGGAAGCTAAAGGATACTTTTTTAAAATGTATTTTTAAGAGGGTGGGGTACTTTTTACGTTTTACAGTGTGTTTGTGATATAGGCGTCTGATAAGAAAATATAACTAGCTGCGCTCCGCGGTTTCACCCGCGAAATTTACGGGACTAAAAGTATTCTATGTCCTTGTCCAAGGTCCTATCTATCTCTGTAAGTGCCAAAATTTATCAAAATCAGTTCATCCGTTCTTGAGTTATATACAGGGTGTCCCAGAAACGAGTGTCAAGCGAAAGTCCAGAGGTAGAGGACCTTGTGGGACACCCGAATCACCCCCATGTATGTTCCGCGATTTTTCGTAGTTTAGGAGGTGGAGCTCCAAATGTGGAGCTGAATAATAGGGTCATGTTACCTGTTACAAAAAAGGCGTAACACTAACCAAACTGAAACAAATTAAAAAGAATTTCATAAAGTGAGCAGTTATTTATTTTTTAATTTAAATTAAATGAAAAACACGCCTATTATTTTTTTTCCAAACCAACTTCAAAAACTTCCTTACTTCATTAGCTATCTACCCTATTAATTTTATTGGTCTATCACTATAGCATCATATCAAAAAAATAATTTAAAAATTCTTTGGTCGAAAATTCTCTCACTCATCTTACTATTACTAAAGCTAATAAACCTGAAGGGAAACTCCCGGCCTAATCTCCTTATCTCACAAACCGTGATAGCTAGACAGTTGAAATTTTGTAACGGTTTGGTCAATGTTACGCCTTTTCTTGTAACAGGTAACATGACCCTATTATTCAGCTCCACATTTAAAAAAAAACAGCCAATTATCTCAATTATTGCAGTTAGTATGACCAAATAGGTCTCAGTGGTCGCATTTTAGTACAAAATGAGAAAATACCGGCCAAGTCCGAGTGGGACTCGCGCACGAAGGGTTCCGTACATTTTTGAATCGAATGAAAGGTAAATTACGGTTTACTGTTTATGACGTATTAAAAAAAACTACTGGCTCGATCTCGTTCAAACCAATTTTCGTTGGAAGTTTGCATGGTAATATACATCATATATTTTTTTCAGATTTATCATTCTCTTATTTTAGAAGTAACAGGGGGGGGGGGGGAGGGGGACACAAATTTTACCACTTTGAAAGTGTCTCTTAGGCAAACTATTCAGTTAAGAAAAAAAAGATATTAGAAACCTCATTATCATTTTTGAAGACCTATCCATAGATACCCCGCAAACTATTCAGTATAGGTTTGATGTAAAAAAAAAATTGAGTTTCAGTTCCAAGTCCAAGTATGGGGAACCCCAATTTTTTTTGTTTTTTACTATTTTTGTGTGAAAATCTTAATGCGGTTCACAGAACACATCTACTTACTTACCAAGTCTCAACAGTAAAGTTCTTATAGTTTAAGAAAAAAGTAGCTGTGACATACGGACGGACGAACAGACAGACAGACATGACGAATCTATAAGGGTTCCTTTTTTTGCCATTTGGCTACGGAACCCTAAAAAGGCCATAACTCCTAAACTACGAAAAATCGCGGAACATACATGGGGGTGATTCGGGTGTCCCATAAGGTACTCTAACCTCTGGATTTTCGCTTGACACTCGTTTCTGGGACACCCTGTATAAATAGTGTAACTAACACGAATTTCATTTATATAGCTATACTATATACAGGACAGGATGAATCATTAAGCGAAAAATGCTGAAAAGAGTACCGTCCCCCATTTTGACAAAAACTAAAATGACATAAAATATTAAGATTTTTGAAAAATTAATTACTCTAGCCAGGAATCGAACCTTGTCTTTTTGCAAAAAAATAAACAACCTATATTATTGTACCGATCGATTGCTGATAAATATCAAATCCTGGAAACAAACATACTGTGATAAATCGAGAGAAATGTCTATTTTTAAAATCCCCCTGAAGGCCCATTTAAATGGTCCTGTAGATATAACATAGAAGAAGTTAAATAGCAGAAATCTAACAAAATATGATCGGTCTCACCTGGACTGGGACAGAAATCAGATAGTTCAGCCTTTATGTCCATATCGACCTCGACCTCCACCTCTACCATGGTTTCTTCGGGGTACTGGTGTACTATCATGGTTGATCTTGTATATAATGGGTTTTTTGTATTGCTGGGTTTCTCCTGTGAAACAAGTGTTGAACATTTACATAATTAGAAATGCGCCGAATAACAATTTTAACAGAATACAAAAAAATAACGTACCTACATACATAATTGAATACATTCATTTAAGCACCTAAACCGAATATTCGGCCGAATAACGAATTTCTAAAAATGTGCAGAATATGTGGAATACCAGAGTTAGGTAGTATAATTTGTGCACCTAAGAGAAAATTACCTATTTCTAGCTAGATGAACGATACTTTTATCACAGCAGTATTCTACTAGAACATGGTTTGAAAGACAAAGATTATATTAAACTAGCTGCATCCCGCAGTTACACCCGCGTAAGTCCCGATCCCGTGGAAATATCGGGATCAAAAGTAGCCTATGTTACTCAGGGTGAATGTAGCTTTCTAATGGTGAAAGAATTTTTGAAATCGGCACAGCAGTTTTTGAGTTTATTCATAACATACATACACACACACAAAAATACAAATCTTTTCTCTTTATAATATTAGTGTAGGTGTAAATATGCATTCAAAAATATTAATCTGTGAGGCGATTTTTTTTCCTTAAAATATATTTTCTAGTTATAACTAGCCTTGAGCAATAGAAACGAATTATGAAATATTTAAAGTATTCTATGTTCACCTGATAAGCGAAACCGAATAGTAAATGAATATTCGGCGAATCTCTATACCAAGCCCACCTCTATGTTTCCAGTAATATACCTAAATATAAATAAATAAACATTGCACGAAATTGCACACAGCGCAATCTAGCCCCTCACTAAGCACTAGGCTTGTACTAAGGGTACTAGACAATGGATAAAGGTACTGCATTTATTACTTTTTTTTATATGAGGTAATAATGGTTACTTACGTCCATCTGTCCATGCTGCCATTGCATCAGTATGTGGTTTGACTCGCGTGCAGTTTCCACAAACTTGTGACATCTCCGCAACAGTGCAACACACATGTAACAGAATGTTGCAGGGTATCCTTCCTCTTGCAACTGGAATATTACAGAAAAACTAAGTATTCTCTTTTCACACAGTAGTTCTTGCCTAAAAGTTAGTTAGTCACTATAGTTAGCCATATCACAATATGATCACTGCAAAACATGAGATACAGCCTGGTGACAGACGGACAGGCAGACAGACAGCAGAGTCTCAGTAATAGGGTCCCGTTTTTACTCTTTGGGTACAGAACCCTAAAAACCCCATTAATTTTTGAGCAGATTTGCAATTAAGACAGCAAATCACACTATCGTTTTATCGGCAGTAACACAATTTGGGGCCAGTTTCCTTATTGTGTAACTCGGCCTGACGCGAAAAGGAAAAACAGCTGGCAGCCCAGGACCATCCAAATATTCGTTTCGCGGTAGGAGCCAAACCTGTAACCTTCTGCGTTGCTTAAGGTGTTCCCAGGCGAGGGTTGTTTGTTTATTATACACAAAACAAGTAAGTAGGTACCTTTCCACTGGTCAGTCTCTCATAAATATCTCCAAGATTCGAATTAACCACACTATACATAGTCAGATTATCGACTAAACATACACGACACACCGATAAAGCCGACATAATTGATAAATAAACATATAAAAACTATAGTTTGTATTAAACTTTCTTATTGGTGCAACAAATTGGGGCAAGATTGAGATTTGTTTACCAATTATTGTAACTTAAACCGGACAGGTTTGTAAAGACATTTCTAATAACTTTAATACTAAGCAATGAAGAAGAAATACATTCATAGAAAACAAATTAAAATTAATTAAAAATCTCGATTTACAGTACAGAATATTCACAGAAAACAACCAAAAACTATAACTACGGAACCCTAAAACGTAGTGTAGTGAACTGTAGTGGTCAAATAGTGATGGGTCAACTCGAGTTAGACCGCGCAAACTCGAGTCACAGTCACAGACCATTATGAAGACTCGAGTTACTCGTAAGTTCGCGGGAGGCACAATACGGGCAAACAATAAAATAGGGATCAAAAATTTGTGTCGAAATCGATTATGTAACCCAAACGTTAATACTATAAGACACATTTTGTATTAGATCCATTGCTTGCTATCATTTTAATTAAGTACGCATAATAATTAATAACCCAAAAAAGTTGATCATGTATAATCAAAGCTCAAATTAACGAATATGCAATAGAAATCAAAATTTCGTTATGGCGGTTACGATTTTATTTGGGAGCGTAAATGATTGCCTATAGACTATGAGTTGAAACTGACCAAAAAATCCCGATCCCGTGGGAATATCGGGATAAAAGCATATGCCACAACTTATATCACGGACTTTCGGCGGGAAAGCGGAGACACCATGTCGTGCTCCAATGTTATTTTCGTTAAACTATGTTGTAAACTCGGTTAAATTGTGTAATTTTGGTGGAATCTTATTCAATTTAGTTCCGTGAATGTGCACAAGTGTAGTGAAAACAAAATTGAGTGTTAAACATGGACTTTCCGTCGTTCGCGCCGAAGGTCCTTGAAGGTTATATTAAAGTTGCCACCGCTTTACCATAACTTGAAACTATAGGCCCGATCGGGCTAATTTCATGCAAAATACTTGATACTGGCAAGATGTACAAGATGTACGACGCCAAAACTTTAATATGAAGAAACTTGAAATATTCTAGAACTTGACCCTGGCTGTTCCAAATTGGCCATATCGGTCTCAGACCGAAATAAATAAAAAAAAAAAAACTTATATCACCAGCTACGTACGTACATACCAAGTTTTATTCTAATCGGATCAGTAGTATTTGCATAAAATGGTAAATTAGAAACACATTTATCTGGCTAAGCCAGCCACGGCCACTAGCTCGAGTTGACTCGAGTTACGTGCATTTTTAACTCGAGTTGACCCATCACTACAACGAAGTATTTTTTTTTTTAGAACTTTAATTTAAATTATCAGTGCTGCCAACTCTACATGTCAAAAAGTCAAAATAATAATTTCATATTTCATAGTATTATTTCCAACTAATGAAATTATTATGTTGTTCAACATAAAATGGATATGTTTCATATTGGGACATCCGAGAGTTTTGATTTATGGTAATAGGTTATAATTTTATAAAAACAAGTCCAATAAAACTATAATAAAACTAATATCAACTAAATATCCTGTTCTTTATTAATTTCAGTGTGAAAACAAACTAAATTTTTTGTTGTAAATGAGCGTTAGTAGGTACTTAGAGTGGTCAAATTAATTTAATAGACAAACGAAATTAGATTGTCAGCGAAGGGTTGGAAATGACGCATTTTACCTGAGATATTTCTCGCACGAACGAAGTGATTACTTGATTAGGCTAATAGTTCGGAGGTCAAATGGTGACCCATTTCGCCTTCGAGCTATTCAACCGAGCTAAACACTCTACTTTTAATTTCGGCTGTGAGAAAATTAAAATACTACGCCCACGTTTAATAAAACCGGTGTATTGAGAATCTGTTAAAATTTCACTAAAAATTATAATAACATACACATTATTACCAATGAGGTGGCACACGCAAAGCTGTGAGCAGATGGCGCTGGGGTCGGATGATCTTTTTTTTTTTTTTTTGATGATGGTCCCCCACAAATGAAAACGCCGAGTTTTTTTTTCTTTCGGTCTGAGACCGATATGGCCAATTTGGCGCCAAAAGTTGTAAAAAAACACCTGTTTGACAGTTCTTAATTCAAACCTAAGATCAGTCGATCCCTCTGCCGGGATAAAAAGTTAGTGTTCGTCCTCAACAACGTACCTATCTATTGGTTACAATACGACGTGTATGTATGCCATGCCGAAACCTTATCATGGGATTATAAATTTATAACGTGCTGTATTGTTGTTTTTGTGACATTTTATGAATAAATTTTATACTCTGACTTATTTATAACGTAACCCTATTAACTTCGACTCCATACTCCATAGAACATTTTTTTTGTGTAGGTACCTATTTTGTCTCTCTGCTGGGCAAAGGTCTCCCTAAATCCTCCCGTGCAGTTGGCCAATCTCCGTCAAATACACCAAGATCGTCACGCCACAGTTTTCGGGGTCTGCCTCGATTCTGACATTAACACTGACATTCTGATAGAACAATGAAATAATATAAAAACTTTCTACCCTAGGTTTTGAAATGCAATTTTTCACCCGGCTATCTACCCATGAAAATTAAAGTTTCCGGACAGGAGAGATGTAAATAAGTTTTTCTGTTTGGAAGTTGTAAGGGGCCATTTCATCATACATTTATAACGCTGACAGGTGATTAGAATTTCTTGCCCAAATTCAACAATGCAATACTCTTTGAAAATCCGTTTCAAATTATGAGCTGGTATCATTCTACCTGTCAAACCCTTCCACCGCTCATCGGTAGGGGCGGGTGTTTTTGTACGAATTTCCTTGAATTTTGCCTTTTTTATTTCATTCGACGTCGTCCGTCCCGCTCACACACTTGCAAAATTCACGCCACCGGCTAATAAAACCACGAGATTTTATTAAAAATACAGAAAACACTTTCAAATTAATATATAAATACCAAAAAAGTATTCTAAAAGTGGTGAATAACTTCGTAAACGTCATATTCAGTATTTAGTGGTATTCTGCTACGTGCTAGTGTGAGTGTTTACGACTGTAGGAAGTGCGACGGTGTGTGTTATTATTCAAAATTCTTGGAATTAGCTTCAGTGGAAGTAGCTGGGATCGCTCGATACAGGTGAATTTTTACTCAAACACGGGTTATCTAGGCACCCCTTTGTTTAAACCTTGCGTGGTATTAAATATACAGTGCTAAAAAATCTACAAGGAGTGCAATGATTATCGCGGAGTAGATAAATTTATTCGACTACGTATTCCAAGATAAAGGTAAATAAATTATGCAATGAAGCATTAAATAATTAAAATTCGTTCGTGCAAGGTGTTTTTCTAGGAAACGAAGTGCTTTATACCATAAATAACTGAAGCTTGCTTCTTAGTGTGGTAGTACAACCTCTTTGGAATTATATATTTGTTATGGCCTTGACTTTGGGAATACGCACCTTGAGTCTCCAGATGTGGTGTGGCAAGCATAAGTATACATTACATTGTTGAAAGGTAAACTGTAAAACCATGCCAAGGCATACAATCAGTTAGGTCCTAGGAAACTGTGGTAAAATTCCTACACATAATGGCACAGCTCTAAAACCTGCAGTTTTAGAGCTGATTCTAAAGTCTACTGCAGTCGGTTTATGGGATATGTCGTATAGCTAATCCCTGGACTCCCGAGAGGGATCCAACCGGGAACATTGCTCAGATGAGAAGAAAAAGAAGCTTTTTAGTGCAAACTCCAGTTACAGCAGTTTTCTTTGTTTGTATTTCAGATAGTCGAGGACTGGAGGAGTATATATTGGAATTTTATTGCATTGGTGACCTGGTACCAACATGTCGCTCTGGGCGAGGGCTCAGCAGCTCCCTGCCGAAAGCCTTCAAAAGGTATTTATTATGGTTTTGAACTGACATCTTCATTTTCACTACTGAAACTATTTAATATCTGATACGGACACCTCCGTTCTAGACCTACCCCTTTGATCTATCCACTTTCTTCAGTCTCATACTCATGAATGACATTTGAAATTATTGTAAAAATTCTGTAGGTATATGAATGCTTCAAATAAATCTCCTTAATTTGCTGTTCTAACCTTATTCAACCAGACACTTTCGATGCTCTTACAAAATTCCCTATCCTACAACTGTTGAGTCACCCACCGTACCCTGTTCTATAACTCTTCGCTTTTGACCTACCATGTGAAACTTGCCAAATTGCTCTGGACTGCTAGCAGAAGGCCACAAAGAAGAATCTGAATCTGAATGCTCCAAAATTTATTTTCAACATCATTACAAATTGCAAACAATCCGCTCCGAAATTAAAAAACATCATATGACGATTCATGCCTCAAATGCTTAAAAATAAATGTTAGTGGCTGGCGTGGGTGTTTCTATAGTATCTATAAATAGGATTGTGATGTATTAAAATAAATAAAATGAAGGAAGCATAAGTATTGACGTTGCACAACTAGGCTTGTGCTATGGGTTCTAGAAAACTGGTATAATTCACATAATAATAACACTTAAGAAAATGTTGTTTTGTTTGTTTGTGTTTGTTGTTTACTATATAATGTGTTGTCTATCATACAAGCCTATACTCTGTCTCAGAATCTTAGATCAAAAATGTGAATAAAAAACTCATACATTTATTTGAAAGCGATACTTCTTTATTTACTTTTTCCTTTGATATTGACAGTTCTATATTGACATTTTTGATCTAAGGTTCTACAACAAAGTTTAGTAGCTTAGTTTGGGGCTAGATGGCGGTGTATGCAACATCCTGCAATAAAAACTTTATTTTTCAACAGGTTCGTACAATCTATGGAGACCACTTCCCCATAGAAGTGAGACACTGTCTCGCGCCATGGATCGAAAGTCGGATCTGGTAAGTTTTACTTGCACATCTTATCTATCTATCTTTATATCTATTAAATGCTTTGTCCTTACTGAGTGACTGATCATCGCGCAGCCTAAACTGCTGATTGTAGAGAGCTGAAATATGGAGAGTGTGTTCTTAATAATATGATGTTGGCATCCGATTAGAAAGGATAAAATGCCTCGTCGCGTACCTCGTTACGTGTTAACTAGAAACTGCAAAATTCCAAAAAATTCTAGCACCTAAAGGCAGGATCCTAGTTTCTGTGGCAGTGACGTCACAGTAGGTATTAAAAAGTCGGCACGCTCGGTTTCAATACAATTCGAGGTACATGTGACGTCTACCTATATGTATGTCTGTGGTATAGAATATGTAAATGTAAACTAGGACTGCGGAACCGGATGAGCAGCAACGATTCTTCGTCGACGAGCTGGCGCAGGAGATCCAAACGCACGCGGACCTGATGCTGTCTCCAGACATGTTCGTCACCAAGATGAAGCTGCTGGAAGCTGGCAAGAACTTCCACATGCAGTACAGGTAATATTAGCTCACAAGAAACTTTTATTTTATTTCGTATCTATAATCTATAAAATGCCTAAACCGTAGAGAGCTGAAATTTGGATATTGTGTTCTTTATATTGTTCATTACCCTTGTACACTTTCACGAAACTAACGGCCGAATACAGAAACGCAACTCAAAATTTGAGTTCTACTTAAACAACTATGCACCTCTCAAATTCAAAAATTGCCATTACTATTTTTTAATTTAGAAGGTGCTTCATTATTTAAATTGATTAATATGCCCTCGAAATTAAACAATTTACACGCGAGTGAGGGTAGGCGAGATTGAATTCGCGTTCACTTTGCTGTACAAAGTCGGAACTTAATTGAGACGTGTCTCGAATTTGCTTAGTGAAATAATTAAATTGTAATCGATCTTCGTATCAGTGTAAAGCTTGATGTGTTTTTAATACGTAAAAGAGATGTAAGCATAGATTTTTCTTCAGTTTTCATGATGTTGGTTTGAAATTATACAATTTTTTCTGTTTTATTCGCGTAATTTTTGTTACTTTTAGCATTGTTTCAATGCTCAATCTGGCTGTACATTAAATTGTGCATTCAAACATCTAAGTGTATAGCGCGACAAAAGGTAGGCATCAGCTTATTGTTGTGGGAACCTAGTAGGGTCTCCACAACGCTGGTTTTCAGCCTCATATGCCCCTCTACGATAAGAATCGGGGCCTTGGGTAGTAGTAGAGAATAGCTGAGAATAAGAATAAATTATTTTCAAAACAGAGTAGGTCCCGACTATAACTTGTGAGATTATCGGCTTGTAACAAAAGACAACTGATAGCCTCTGCCCTAGGTAACAAACCTGTCTCGCAGAAGGCCATCTCTATACAGTTTTTTTCTTAGGTTATTTCTTACTAAAACAGTCTGGTTATACATACAGCAGATTTCAAAACCCAATGAGCAGGCAATTACAATGGTCTGGGTCACGAGGAGACAAGACCACTTCCTCCATCTTCCCTCTACCTTCTTAATTGAAGTCTGATATAGTGTGGTTTTCTTGCAGCCATGCGCCCCACGAGCTTTACGCGTACATGCGCCGCTGTCTCGCGTTAGAGATGGAGGTTATCCAGTCGGCCATGGGGACACAATATGTCGCGCCGCCGCAGGAGAGGAAATATAGCGAGGTATAAATATTGCACGACGTACACACAGCGCAATCTGGCTAGTATGTAAAAAAAAGTTGTGTTGCACTATTTATAATTCAAGAACGGCTGAACCCATATTGCCTTAAAATCGGTGGGGAGGTAGCTTAGAACCAAGAGACAAACATAGGATACTTGTTTTTGCCTCTAAGGCGGAACAAAGTTCGCCGGGTCAGCTAGTCTACACTAATATTATAAAGAGGAAAGATTTGTGTTTTTGCGTGTGTGTGTGTATGTTTGTAATGAATAAATTAAAAAGATACTGTCCTTATTTAAAAAATTCCTTCACCAATAGAAAGCTACATAGCAAAGGCTACTTTTGATCCCGATATTCTCACGGGATCGGGACTTACGCGGGTGAAACCGCGGGACGCAGCTTTTATTAATATATTTTGTCTGTTTGCTTATATTCCAGCTAATAACAGGTCTGCAGACGGTCCGTCAAAAGGTGAATGTGGCTGGTGAAGAGATACGGACTCTGCAGGCCAACATGGAGTCTTTCTCGTTGCAGTGTCACGAATGTCTGAAGAACAAAGGTGAGATCATTCTGAGATAACAAGGTCTGGAATTCCTTATTTCTCACCAACTTTTGTCAATATTATATAGTTATCTACACTAATATTGTAAAGAGGAAAGATTTGTATTTGTGTGTGTGTGTGTCTGTATGTTTGTAATGAATAAACTCAATAACCACTGTGCCGCTTCAAAAATTCTTTCACCATTAGAAACTTACATTCACCCCGAGTAACATAGGCTACTTTTGATCTCGATATTCCCACGGGATCGGGACTTACGCGGGTGAAACCGCGGGACGCAGCTATGTTTTATAATATAGTACGGAACCCGATGGAATAAGAACTAACCGCTGCCCAATGGGATTCGGGTTACACCCTATTATCATAATCATCAGTAATGACTATAGAACCCAATTAAATCGGAACTAACCGAAACTCCAATGGGTTTTGGGTTACCATTTAGCTACTAAACAAAACGCAAGTGTAACTAACTGACTGACTGATGGACAACGCACAGCCTAACGCACCTTGATGACGCACCTCACCCTTAATCATTCGTGTGATCCTCTCCATACCGAGGTTGCCTGGAAGAGACCACTCTCAGTGGTAAGGCCGCCTATTGTGCCACTCTAGATTAAGATTTTTTCATATTTTATTGTAATTTATTTTTGGCGAGTACAATAAATATCTATCTATCCTAAAAAGACCCGGGAAAATGTTTAGGATATCCTCCTGAAGGCCGGTTTAAATGGTTCTGAATAAGGGTTGTTATCGGTGCAGGTCACCTGAACTACCTCCAGCAGTCGATGACGACGGAGCGCCGCGAGCTGGTGGCCTGTCTGCGCGTGCAGATCGAGGACACGGAGAGGAAACTCAACACCTTGGTGAGTACAGCAGGGTACACTAGCCTCCCTCTAGCTCAGTGGTTCCCTAAGTGCGGGGCGCGCCCCCCAGGGGGGGTGCAGAGACCTTTACAGGGGGGCGCGGGGCACCTGTATAGAAAAACCTGCGATCGCTCAGAGAATGCATTTCAGACTGCTCAATACGACCAATGAAAATATTTTAAATTAGTAGATTGACGCCAGTCAAGAACCTCATTGATGCCTCAGTAGGCGAATGTTAAGAACTTTATCAGCCTCCAGCCTGGCCCCGCGCCAACCTCGAGGGGGCTATCAAAGGTATTTGGTACTAGTTTACCAAATACGTTTTGTATGACGTAAAACTTTAATCAGCTAAAAAAATA
Organism: Idaea biselata; assembly: GCA_958496205.1. Taxonomy (NCBI): domain Eukaryota; kingdom Metazoa; phylum Arthropoda; class Insecta; order Lepidoptera; family Geometridae; genus Idaea; species Idaea biselata. Next base: position 59,213,005 of record OY292394.1, on the reverse strand, counting down.
CTTATTTTGTTATTAAATCCTATTTTATTCTGACCTGAAAACCTGGACTGGAGGATGGGGGGGCGCGGATTTTGTTTTATGGTCGAAAGGGGGCGCGTCTCAAATAAGTTAGGGAACCCCTGCTCTAGCTAGCCTCACCATACGCCATATCACCATCCGTCCACGGGACTATTAGTTCCATGTACGGTCCCCATCACTTTCAATAGAAAACGCACGATAACAGCGCAACATGGCGCTAATCAAATCGGCACAAAGATCTAATGTCATTTTGTACGGTATAGCAATTCCAGCGTACTTGTTTAGTTTCATTTCAGTGCTTAGAATGGTCAATTGCCGGAATGTTAATGTTTATCTACTAATGTTAGAAACAAGTAGGAAATTAATAAAATAAATTCTGTGAACAACACACAACACACAGCTTGTGTTACGGTGACTAGACAACGAACTAGGAAATTGGAAATTGTGACAAGACAAGAAAATGGCGGCACCAAAATGGAATAAAAACTTGCAGGTGGCGCAGATATCGCAGTCCCAGATGGAGCTGGTGGACCACATGAAGGAAAACATCGCCAACCTGCGCCAGCTGCAGAGCCAGGTCTTGGATGACGAACTGATCAAGTTTGTACCACTGCTCTGAAACCTCTACCGACTAACATTTTTTTAGGTTTCCGGGACCCTTTAGGGGACAGTCTACTCTGTCTCCATACAAACGTAGTCGGTCTCCATACAAACGTAGCCCTGAATAGAAAGACATTAGGGCAAATATGTTTATAAGCCCCGCAAGTTGATATTGCGATTGGCAGCCATCTTGGTGACGTATTCGACGTGCACCGTCGGTACCGTTCGCAAGGTAAATAATATAATTTATAATTATTTACCACATAACCCAGACATTAATTAAGAAATATTTACACATCAACAATATAATTATTATGTACTTATGGGTGTAATCATTGTTTTTTTATAAGCAGCATACAAAACTAATCTTTTATGGTCCCGAAATTTCTTAAAAATATACCTATGGTTATAAACAGCCGTCTCGCTACTTCAATTAATAAACCCATAACCCTGGCTTAATTACTTTTTATTACAATTTTTTTGCTATCTGTACTTTTGTGCAACGGATGACGTCACGCAGCTGTTATTGTGACAAGGTTCCATCGCAATATCAACTTGCGGGGCTTATATGCTATAATGCATTTTGTTTTTTCTCTATTTTCAAATTTTTCTGAATTTTATTTCTATTCTAATTAGAAAATGAAAATAACCAAAACATGGGGACATAGTCATGGCAGATTTTATGGCGTAAACATATTTACTCTAATGTCTTCATTCAAGGGTTTTTCTTTCTTGTAATCATGTGTTAAATTACAATCGTCATATTTAATACAGATATCTATAATTTGAGTGAAGCAGCTTATAATCATGTCCAGCGATTCCAATACAATACAATACATAGAAAGATAGATAGAAATCTGTATTTGCACAACATAAACAGAGAAAAAAACACATAAACAAAAGTAAATAATAAACAAGCTTAAAAATAAGTTGCACAAATGAGCGGCCTTATCGCTGTAAGCGATTTCTTCCAGGCAACCTTTGGACGGAGTAGAACCTCATATCTTAGTTTTAAGATAGATAGATAGATAGAAATCTTTATTTGCACAACATAAACAAAGAAAATACAAAACATATATACAAAAGTAAATAGTAAACAAGCTTAAAATTAAGTTGCACAATTGTGCGGCCTTATCGCTGAAAGCGATAAGGCCGCCCAGAGATAATTGGTAAAAATATCATAAATAATACATATACATACTTATACATAATATAATGAGATAATTGGTAAAAATATCATAAATAATACATATACATACTTATCTATTATATAAAAATCAATCCCTATTTCCCTTGGTCACGGCATCACACTTAAACTTTTACACATATTTCGATAATTCTTTTTTTGTCGTGTTTGCTATTGTCAGTAGAAGGTTCTTATGAAAGAAAAAATGCTAAACCGATTTTGATGAATTTTATTTTTTTATACTAAACGACAGGACAACGTCTGTCGGGTCAGCTAGTACATAATATAATTCAAGTATAAACATGAATACAAACCTAAATAGACTACTACAATATTTATTATTGTCTGTTATACGTCCAATATCACGGGGCTATGGAGCCCCGGAATTTTTGAAGGCATGCTTGGAGCCGAAGCCAACAGGTAGAGGCTCTTTTCAATAACAATTTTACTCGCAAACTTTGAAGTGGACTCCAAGCCGGCGATTATCGCTGTCTGCTCTACAATATTTATTTATTATTATGAAATATATTAAACATAGCAGATTCCCGCGGTTTCACCCGCGTATGTCCCGATCCCGTGGGAATATCGGGATCAAAAGTAGCCTATGTTACTCAGGGTGAATGTAGCTTTCTAATAGTGAAAGAATTTTTGAAATCGGTCCAGTCGTTTCGGAGATTACCCCCAATATACATACATACACACATGTTACCAACGTTACCTCTTTATAATAATAGTATAGATTCTGATTCTTTCATGATTCTTTTCGTTAAAATATGATGACGTATTATCTTACGCCTTATAAGTAATACCATCCCGTTGGCACTTGTCAGATGGAAACGCGAGCAACAGCTGAGCGGTAACGGAGTGCCGATGACCTGCAACCTGAACACAATACAGGAGTGGTGCGAGCTGCTGGCCGATCTGATCTGGACCACGAGGCAGCAGGTGAGACCAGGGCTATTGTAGGCAAATATGGACGTTACGGTCTATACATAAAGTCCAATTTCCTTTAGATATATGGAAAAGTTGTCGCGCTGCGCCACCCAGTGGGAATTGGACATAACGCGGAACTAATATTTTTTTTTACGAAATAGGGGCTTTAAGGTTTTGAGAGGTCAATAGCCGAGCAGCTTTACTTCGATGGGCGACAGCAAAGGCTATTTTTTATAACATTATCTGTTTATAGATATTTATAACTTTTATAACCTTACCTACCGCTGTGTAGGTAACGTGTTGAGCGCTACCTTCTGACGTGTGGCAGCATCTGTACTTCGATGGGCTATTCGACTTTGCACAGCGGTTAATAGATGTTCGATGAACGCGAACGAAGTCGCGGGCACAGTTGGTTATTATTATAATACTTCTTTACATATCAGAATTATTTACTAATTAGCCATAAATCCGTTTAAGAGGATAGTCTCCATTCTCTTTCTCCATACAAACGTAGTTTACATTTTCCTCCCTGGATAAAGACATTAGAGCAAATATGTTTATGCCATAAAACCTATATCTATAGGTGTATATATAATATTAGTCATGACAGATATAAGTTTAATGGCATAAACATATTTGCTCTAATGTCTTTATCCAGGGAGGAAAATGTAAACTACGTTTGTATGGAGAAAGAAAATAGAGACTATCCTCTTTAAGACCAAGAGGCAATAAAATGAAGCGTCTGTGTGTGTTGTAGGTGAACAACGTAGCGCGCATCAACAACACCAAGACCATGGTGGAGCTGACGCAGCCGCATCTCACCGACATGCTGGATGACATGACCAAGCAGGTAACAACCTCGTTAGTCACCCGCACAAGGTGGCGCGTCGGGGGAACGCCCGACTGCAATGCGGAAGGTTGCGGGTTCGATTCCCATAGGGTGCAAGTATTTATGCTTAAAAAATAAATATTTGTGTCTGGTCTGGGTGTCCCTCTATGTATAATAGGTATGTGTTTACAAAAGAAAAATAAATATATGTATTATAAGTCCCGATCCCGTGGGAATATCGGGATCAAAAGTAACCTATGTTACTCAGGGTGAATGTAGCTTTCTAATGGTGAAAGAATTTTTGAAATCGCTCCAGTAGTTTAGGAGATTACCCCCAATATACATACATACATACATACATGTTACCAACGTTACCTCTTTATATTAATATCTTTATCTTAATATTAGTATAGATATCCGTTGTCTAGTCACCGTAACACAAGCTTAGTCGCTTACCACGGGGCTAGATGGCGCTGTGTGTTCACAGAATTAATTAATTAATTTGTTAAACCATGAAACTTTCCGCGACCCGCTCATGTTAGCCCCTGGGGGTACACCGCGGATCTACCATCGCCTTCAACTCGACGTTCGACTCGGGAACTCCGGTCCGATTAACGCAACAAACATTACAACATCAAGTTGTGCCTGTTCAAGCCGACGTCGACTTGCGGCGTCAAAGAAATCGGCCCTGCGCAAAGGAATGATTTGCGCGCGAGATTTTTGACAATTGACAGCTTAAGGCAGAATTACACGGTTCACTTTTGCCGTTCAATTTGGATGAAGCAACCAAAATTGAATCGTATAAACATAAACGTGAATCATTCAATGTCTTTGTTCAATGACTCTTCATACATTTTCGTGTCTTTCAACCAGATTGAATTCAATGTGGTTGAACTGTGTAATTCTGCCTTTAGCTTGAAGCCGATACATCGATTAGTAAACGTGCAGTCAACTGTCATTTAAACCAGCAGCTCAAGAGACACCGATTTCAATGACCGTTCAAAGGCTTGAACTTATGCGGTAGACCTACTGTAGAGTAAGAGCGGAGTTGGTTTAGTGGTAGATACCGCGACTTTTATTCCGAAGGTCGTGGTTTCGAATCCAGGCCGACCGCGCACCAATGTTTTTTTTTTAAAGATAAATTTAAGTGCGCTATTAACATCGCTCTTACGGTGAAGGAAAACATCGTGAGGAAACCGACATGTCCTAGGACAAACCACGGTCTGAAGGCATGGGATATTCGCCAATGCGGGGTAGGCTCCCGTGGCGTCTTAAGCCCTCTAAGAAATCACGTACAATGGCCCAATTGTGAGGCTAAGTGCGGAAAAGGCTCAGCTAAAGGAACTAACTAGGACTACTGTAGCCTTCTGCGTCGTTCGGTGTCTGTCTGTATAGATAACATTATGGATGATTTGTGCAGGTGACCGGTCTACTCTCAACTCTGGTGACTTCGACGTTTGTTATCGAAAAGCAACCGCCTCAAGTGATGAAGACAAATACTAGGTGAGTTTAGTCTATGGAACGTATCCAATGAAATCTATATTCATATAATGCTTTGTCCTGACTGACTTACTGATCAACGCACAGCCTAAACTACTAAGAGTAAAGAGCTAACATTTGGATAGTGAAGATTTGGAGAAGAAACGATTTTATGGAAATTCCCACGGGGTAGGGGACTTATTCGACATCTTTACAGGTTTCTTCTTCAGTATTGACACAGAATATATAAATAGTACAAGTAATATTGATTGAGATGCATCTCAGTCAACCCTGAAGAAGAGTAAGAAAGTAAGAATGAAGAAAATGAAAGTAAGAAAGAAGAAGAGACTTGTAAAGGTCTCAAAACGTCGAGCATTGAAACTATGCTAAAAGTAATAAACACCACACGATTGAAACTGAAAAATGAGTGTAATTTTTTAAGATTTAATTGCATAACAAATATTATTATGCAATGGGGTATTTACCATGTTTAAACTTATTTTTCACGGACTTCACGAGTCTCGTGAACAAGCCAGTTGAAATTACTGCCGAAATATCGAGCTCCGTGAAAAATAAGTTTAAACATGGTAAATACCCCGTTGTATAATAATATTTGTAGTGAACACAACCATGTAAGTTTAAAATCGTATATTTTAATTGCATATTTTAGAATAAACTGATTAACAAGTTCGTTATTTATATTGTAGATTCACAGCGACCGTCCGTTTGTTGGTCGGAGGACAACTGAACGTGTACATGACACCTCCACGAGTCAGTGTAAGTTCGAGGAGCCCTAGCCGCCCCCCCCCCCCCCCCGTTAATGTATAATCCAGCTAGTTAAGCAACACCTGGCGCGGTTATTACTTGGATGAGAGATCGATATTTTTTGTTCTTGTAGGCGTTAAAAAATTTTTGAAATAAAGCAACGTAATTAAGTCCAGAAAATGAGATTTATTCCATAAACACCAAAACCCGAAGCATTTTTGGTGAAATACAAATTTTCCCTTTAGCGTAGTTAACACTAAAAACAAATGTCCTTTTTCATTGCAGGTGGCAATAATATCCGAACAACAAGCCCAGTTGCTACTGAAGAGCGAAACTCAAGCGTGTAAGGGCAAGAAGCCAGTAGAGTGCGGAGAGATATTGAACAACACCGGCGCTATGGAGTACCAGCCTACTAGCAGGCAGCTCTGCGTTAGTTTTAGGTTAGTATTTTTAATATTTCACCTAATGGTAAGTGATGATATGATGAGAGTGATTTTGACGTGATGGGCAGTGGTTTCGATGAGCTGGGTAGTGATTTAGGATGGTTAGGGAGTGATTCAATGAGCTGGCCAGTGGTGTTAGTGTGACTTGTAGTGATTCAGAGTGACTGGTAGTGATTTGGAATGATAAGTGGCATTTCGACGTGATGGGCAGTGGTTTCGATGAGCTGGGTAGTGATTTAGGATGGTTAGGGAGTGATTCAATGAGCTGGCCAGTGGTGTTAGTGTGACTTGTAGTGATTCAGAGTGACTGGTAGTGATTTGGAATGATAAGTGGCATTTCGACGTGATGGGCAGTGGTTTCGATGAGCTGGGTAGTGATTTAGGATGGTTAGGGAGTGATTCAATGAGCTGGCCAGTGGTGTTAGTGTTACTTGTAGTGATTCAGAGTGACTGGTAGTGATTTGGAATGATAAGTGGCATTTCGACATGATGAGCAGTGGTTTCGATGAGCTGGGTAGTGATTTAGGATGGTTAGGGAGTGATTCAATGAGCTGGCCAGTGGTGTTAGTGTGACTTGTAGTGATTCAGAGTGACTGGTAGTGATTTGGAATGATAAGTGGCATTTCGACATGATGGGCAGTGGTTTCGAAGAGCTGGGTAGTGATTTAGGATGGTTAGGGAGTGATTCAATGAGCTGGCCAGTGGTGTTAGTGTGACTTGTAGTGATTCAGAGTGACTGGTAGTAATTTAGAATGATAAGTCGCATTTCGACGTGATGGGCAGTGGTTTCGATGAGCTGGGTAGTGATTTAGAATGGTTAGGCAGTGATTTCGACGTGAGGGGCAGTGGTTACGAGAGGCTGGGTACTAATTTAGGATGGTTAGGGAGTGATTTCGACGTGATGGCAAGTGGTTTCGATGGGCTGGGTACTAATTTAGGATGGTTAGGGAGTGATTTCGACGTGATGGGCAGTGGTTTCGATAGTGGTTGGTAACACTGGGTTAGTGTTTTAAAATGATTAGGGAGTGATTCAGAGTGACGAGAAGTGATTTAGACTGATATGTGGGATTTAGACGTGCTGGATAGTAATTTCAATGGGCTGGGTAGTAATTAAGGATGGTTAGGGAGTGATTTCGACGTGATGGGTAGTGGTTTCGATGAGCTGGGTAGTGATTTAGGATGGTTAGGAAGTGAGGGGCAGTAGTTTCGAGAGGCTGGGTACTAATTTAGGATGGTTAGGGAGTGATTTCGACGTGATGCGCAGTGGCTTCGAGAGGCTGGGTAGTGATTTCGAAAGATGAGGCAGTGAATTTGACGTGTTTAACGACTGGATAAGTGCTTGGTTGATTTAAATCGTCTTTCGAATAAAAATAACCTAAATAAATAATATATTATAGGAACATGCAACTGCGTAAAATCAAGAGAGCCGAGAAGAAGGGCACCGAAAGTGTCATGGACGAAAAGTTGACGCTTCTGTTCCAGTCCCAGTTTAACGTCGGTGGCGGGGAACTTGTGTTCCAGGTATGTACTGCGGAGAGTGGAGGGGGGGGGGGGGGGGGATGAGCTTGACATAAACCGCCTTACTTATAGACGAAGAGTAACTTTATGTCACGTTTGTCTTTTACTGTGACATGATGTTTCAAAGTTAACAGACAGAGACTGACGTTACATAAACTTAGTCATCTATACCTAATATTATAAAGAGGAAAGATTTGTATTTGTGTGTGTGTGTGTGTGTTGGGTCTGTATGTTTGTTATGAATAAACTCAAAAACTATTGGACCGATTTCAAAAATTCTTTCACCATTAGAAAGCTACATTTACCCCGATGAACATAACTTTGATCCCGATATTCCCACGGGATCGGGACTTACGCGGGTGAAACCGCGGGACGTTTATAAGTAAGGAGGTTACTGATATAGCTACTAACCATCCCCAGTTTGGTGTTCAATCCAATTTTTTCAATTTAATTGAATTCCACGCACGCATTCTAAAGGTCTGGGGCTCCATAGCCCTGTGAAAAGATGACTTTGCAAACAAAAAAAAAAGTATAATACGTAGTATATCCGTTGTCTAGTACCCATAGTACAAGCCTAGTGCTTAGTTTGGGGCTAGATTGCGCTGTGTGTAACGTCGTGCAATATTTATTTATTTATTTAAAAAAAAAAACAACTCCTAAGGAGAAATTGCGATCACATCCACATTCACGACCACGCTACCTTGAGCTATTTTAGTCTTTGACATGATTAAAAGCAGAACCAGACATTGCGAGGCGTGCGTTGCGAATAGTTCGCCTCGCATGCCTCGGGCTGTGTGGACGTGTGTGTTCATAGTGATCATTCACGTCGTACAATACTGTCGGCGGATCTAGGCCCGTCTGAAGTTAAGCTTTCCGAAAATTGTTGTCCCCATATTCCCGCCATGAGCCAATGTAAATCAGCTCTAACTTTACAGATAGTACAACATGACACATCTTTTACAACATTAATATTTTCACCCGCATATCTGCCGATCCCGCGGGAATATGGGGACAACAATTTTCGGAAAGCCTAACTTCAGACGGGCCTAGATCCGCCGACAGTATTGTACTATCGTTGCGAGCCGTGCGCTCCGTGTGGACGGACGGGGATTTTTCTATTGTTCTAGTGACGAACCCTGTGCGTGGTTGTTTGCGTGCTCAGCTTGAGCATGTGTCGTGTAGGACGAATGCATAAATGTAATCACGCAAAGACACAGTAAATTACATTGTATAATTGACGTTTCAAAGTGGTATTTTGTAATATCCAAATAAATAAAAATATTTGGAATTTGATTTTGAATTCATGCCTCAGGTTGAGGCATGCGTGACGAACCATTCACAACGCACGCTTCGCGATGTCTGGTTCCGCTTTAAAATGTGACGTATGTGTGACAGGTGTGGACTCTCTCTCTGCCGGTGGTAGTGATAGTACACGGCAACCAGGAGCCGCACGGCTGGGCCACGGTCACGTGGGACAACGCCTTCAGCGCGCCGGGCCGCGTGCCCTTCCACGTGCCGGACAAGGTGAGCTATGTGTGTAGATGTGTGTATAGTGCACGGTCACGTGGGACAACGTGCCGGACAAGGTGAGCTATGTGTGTAGATGTGTGTATAGTGCACGGTCACGTGGGACAACGCGCCGGGCCGCGTGCCCTTCCACGTGCCGGACAAGGTGAGCTATGTGTGTAGATGTGTGTATAGTGCACGGTCACGTGGGACAACGCGCCGGGCCGCGTGCCCTTCCACGTGCCGGACAAGGTGAGCTATGTGTGTAGACGTGTGTATAGTGCACGGTCACGTGGGACAACGTTGTCCCACAGTTGTGCAGATTTGTTAGCAACAGAGTTGCGTAATCAGGGACCTGCGGCTCGATTCTCGTAAATAATTACATACCAGTTCGATGACAGATACAGTGCAGACCGATGACAGACGCAGTGCAGACGCAACACAGACAATACAATTACAAAGAAAACTCAAAATACACTCTTATTGTATTCGTATGGTAGTTGAGAGTATATTCCAAGTTATCTTTGTAATTGTGTCGTGTCTGCGTTGCGTTTGCACTGCGTCTGTCATCAGTCTGCACTGTTTCTGTCATCGAACTGGTATGTAATTATTTACGGGAATCGCGCCGCTGGTCTTCTAAGAATGATTTCCTGTAGCTACAGCGGTTTTAAGACCTCCCCCTAACTGGTTGCATGAATCATAACCACCCTGTATTAATATTACGTTGTATTCCATGTTAAGGTGCAATGGGGTCAACTAGCGGAGACGCTTCGCATCAAGTTTTGTTCCGCAACTGGAGGCGACTTATCCGACGAAAACCTAAGATTCTTAGCCGAAAAGATATTTAGGTATGATTACAATAAGTAGGTATTATTTTTTATTTTTTACCTTTTTTTTTGTGTGTGTGTTTGTGTTTTTTTGTGAAGTGTCTGCTTTCGTGTGTGTGGGGTTAATGGGTTTCAAATCACGAGTGTCTCAGTGGAATCGCAATAGTAGTGTCATGATATATTTACCTATATTTGTATATTGTGTGTATGGACAGATTTTAAAAATTCTTTCACCATTAGAAAGCTACAGTCACCCCGAGTAACATAGGCTACTTTTGATCTACGCTCGGATCGGGACTTACGCGGGTGAAACCGCGGAACGAGAAAATCCGTGCCGAGTGAGAGTTATTAACCAGAGGTGGTTGTCTCGCTCGCACTATTGCCATTACGAAATTTTTGCTCTAATGTCTTTATCCAGAGAGGAAACAGTCGACCATGGTAAATACCCCGTTTCGTCTGTTCCAGAACGAACCTCCCCCTAAACCCGATTGACCTGAACTCGATGGCAGTATCCTGGACTCAGTTCTGCAAGGATGCCCTGCCGGAAAGAAACTTTACCTTTTGGGAGTGGTTCTATATGGTTGTCAAGGTTACCAGGGACTATCTGAGGACACTCTGGTGCGATCGGTGAGTCCTAATAAGAATATTTTGTTTCAGGCAACCAAGGCTCATAAATACATACCTTTATATAGACTATCAACACTTTAAAACAGAGCTGCGGCTCGATTCTCGTAAATAATAACATACCAGTTCGATGACAGAGACAGTGCAGACCGATGACAGACGCAGTGCAGACACAACACAATTGCAAATAAAACACAAAACATTGTATCCGTATGGTAGTTGAGTGTATTTTGTGTTTTCTTTGTAATTGTGTTGTGTCTGCGTTGCGTCTGCACTGCGTCTGTCATCGGTGTGCACTGTCTCTGTCATCGAATTGGTATGTAATTATTTACGAAAATCAAGCCGCTGGTCAAACCCAGGCCACTAAATGGTCCGCCAAGGCACTTGAATTTGCCTGCTGATCAACGCTTAAATGTTTGTTACAGTCTCTTAAACATTTCCAGGATTTTGAATCATAAAAGAACAGCTATTTATGAATATTTTTAGTCTTCAACATGATTTGAAATAAGAACCAGAGGTATAAATTGGTGGTATTGATCGAAATAAATCTTCGAAATCACACTGCTCTGCAACAAAATTTTCTACAACAAACTTTCTCTTGCTTTTTTGCTTGCCGATCCGCGGGTAGTCGTGGGATTCGTACGCGTCGCTCAAAGAGGGAAGGTGTCTGAGAGATGACCACTTTTCATAGTTTAATAGGGATATAACTTCTTTTTAAACCATTTAATATTGCTTTTATTTGAGTATAATTAAATTGATAAATATGTTATGTTTTCAAAATAATTAATGTTCCATAATGAAATACTAAAGGGATATGTTTTAAAAAAAATCGTTAATATCTATGTTCTAAGACTGATTTAGAAGTAGTTTTTAAATTGTAATAAATATCACCTAGTTTTATTTTCTAAAACTAGGTTGGTGGAATTAAATTATAAAAAAACCTCAAGTAATCAAACAAAATCATGAAATTAGGAACTTACAAAAAACTAAAGAGTTATGAGGCGTTAAAGTATTGTCTGGTAGACTACCACATCAGCATATTTGTGACAATTAAGGCACGTCAGTCCCAGAGGGTTAAATAATTTTACCCACTCCAAAAAAAATTGCCCAGCCTTGCTTTCAAATATAATTTTGTTTTTTTTTTGTTCCAGTCTCATCCGTGGGTTCATCCAAAAGAAGCAAGCCGAAGATATGCTCTCGAAATGCCCCCCAGGGACTTTTCTTCTGAGGTTCTCTGACTCCGAACTTGGAGGTATCACCATCGCTTGGGTAGGAGGTGAGGATCTAGATTTCTTTAAAAAAAAAATTACATGTTTTTTTCTAGAATTTGATCTTTAGCAGCAACACTATCAATTGTTACAATAATATAGGGTTTTTCGGAACCCTAGTTCAAAAGGGAAGATCCTTGGTTCAGCTCCGGTACTACGCTGGAGCCACCTACCACATGGTAGATGGCTTCTCTACCGGCCTCATCATCGTTGTCATTAGCTCCTTACTGAGGTGCGAGTGGTAAGCGGCATTATTGCTCCGGTAACTGTCTGGACAACAGGGAGTGTCACTTGGGCACGAGGCTGCTCTCCTTTATAGAGAATCGAACCCTATCGTTTGGGGACACGATCTGTCTACAACTGAACCCGAATGGTAGCTCCTGGGAGTTGCCTAATGGTAGAGCGGACTCTTCCAGGATGCCTAAAGGTTGGCTGTAGTTGGGGACGCAATAACATATTAGATCAGCTGTTTCAGGGGTTGTTGTGTGCTATCTAGATTAGCTGTTCCAGGGGTTGTTGTGTGCTATCTTCTGAGATATTTTTTATTAATTATTCTCCAGAGGGTAACGAGGTATTCAGCCTCCAGCCGTTCACGTCTCGCGACCTGATGCTGCGGTCGCTGGCAGACCGAGTGCTGGACCTCACGCAGCTGCAGTTCCTCTACCCCAACATAGCCAAGGATGATGTCTTCTCCAAGTACTACACTAAGCCTGGTCAGTTCTCTACCCTACTCGTTCACTAAGTGGTTACATTTGTGGCACCAATTCGTTACAAAGCGGCCTGACTCATTCGAAGTTAGGAAGGCTACAACTCCCGTTGTAACGGCTCGAGTCTCACTCATAAAAAAAAATGCGTTCAATCAATTCATCCCTCAATCTGTAGCCCCCATAACGCAATTGGTAGCACGACCGGCTAGAAAACGGTAGCAGCATGTAATTTTTGATCGAAAAGCATAAGGATGCTAACGAATTTCCAATAACCCTGTATATTTTTATGAATCATAATTAATTGACCCATATTACACTCAACCGGTCCCTCAGTTACTTCGATACAAGCCAAAACGACGTCGTCGTTCGTAGTAATAAATACAATTGAATTGAAAATATTCAATGATCGTTATGAATGTATAATGACGGCTAACCGCCGCACTCAGAGACATATAATGGTAATTAAACTATCACTAAGTAAAGATTTTACAAACAAAATCTTTACTTAGGATAGTTTAAGTAACCATTAATCGTCTATGAGTGCGGCAGTTAGTTAGGTTAGTACCCATAGTACAATCTTAGGGGCTGTATTACGCCGTGTGTAACGTCGTGCCATGTGTACGTTATTAGTATATTATGCAACTAGTGAATAAAAGACGGATTTAGTGCGAGGGCCGTAGATGAATCACGAGCAAGTGAAGAATTCTAACGACTGAATCACGACCGTAGGGAGTGATTCATGATGATTGAATCACGAGCGTAGCGAGTGATTCAAGTGTTAGAATCCTGAGCGACGCCAGTGGTTCATGGCCCTCAATCTAAATCCGTACTTTATTCAAGAGTTGCATACTATACTTTATACCATGACTACGAGGAAAAAAACCGGTCAAGTACGAGTCGGACTCACGTCGCGTACGAAGGTTTCCGTACCACTATCACAAATTTCGGATCGGAACCCTGAAATGAACACTGGAGCGGCAACCAATCCGTGAACGCAACGCGAACGTTAAAATTTATTTTACCACTGGCGCCAGTCTCAATTCATCACTAGATAGTAAAAAGTGCTAGGGGTGAAAATACATCGCGGTATCGTTGCGTTTTGATGTCAAAATCACATAAAAGTTTTTTTATCGATTTGTTGTTATAGCGGCTAAAGAAATACATCTACTGTGAAAATTTCAACTGTCTAGCTATCACAGTTTATGAGATAAAGCCTGGTGACAGACGGACAGACAGACGGCAAAGTATCAGTAAAAGTGTTCCGTTTTTATCCTTTGGGTACGGAACCCTAAAAAGAATTTGTATGTCGAGTATTTTTAGTGCAAGAAGTTTGTATCAAGTTTTTTTTTCACGCAAGGAGGTTGTATATGCATTTAGTTAGATGGACGACGAGTAAATTGTGTTCTAAATTCAAACACCAAACAGCGTGAGTAAAAGTCCTTTTTATTCACTGTTTTGCGTGAATAAAATAAGCTTTTAAGAGTGTGAATGGTATAAACATATTTATTTATCTACTTTATCGCGTGCAGAGAACGAGATGCTGAAGAACGGCTACGTGAAGCCGGTGCTGGTAACGACGCTGCCGCCGTACATGGCGTCGCCGGTGTACGCGCACTCGCCCGACACGCACCGCAACACGCCCAGCGCACATAGCAGGTACGGTTGTACGTCATGATACACAAATTGACTCGAATTTCCTTTCAAAATCATTGCAATTAATCTTCGACTTATGTTTTTCTTCTGTTTTTGGGATGTTGGTTTGAAATTAAACTCATTTTTCGGTTTTAGGGTCGTAGTGTTTGTTACTTTTAGCATTGTTACAATGCTCAATGTTTCGAGACCTTTACAGGTAATCCTGAAGAAGAGAATTGTCAATCCTGAAGAAGAGAATAAAGGTTTCGAAACGTTGACCATTGAAACGATGCTAAAAGTAATAATTTAAACTCCACGCGTTTAAAACCGAAAAATGAGTTTAATTTCAATTAATCTTAAATGTCTTTAAAATTATAGAACAATATTTGAAATTTTTCGATAAAGTTTTCTGTGGGAAATACCCTTCTTCATATATTTTTTGTATCAATGAATTTTCCATTGCAGTGCAGTAGCAAGTTATTTTTTTTAATTTTTGGTATTTGTTATGATAATGAAATGAAATTATGGTCAATTTTAGTGCACTGACTCTTGATAATTTTCACTGACGCATCGCGCACCGGTTGTGGCGCCGCAGCCGCGTCACTATCGGCGCTGTGCTTCTGCCACGAGTTCTCTTTGAGCATCAGATTAGATAGATTGCGTTAGACCGACGGAATGTCGCTTCGCAATATCATATTCCGAATATAGCCCACTCTTTATATATTTTTGCCTTACAAAAGGTGGTGTAACAATTATTTTGATTTTATGTTGTTTCGCCAATCGAATAAAATCGCCAATCATGATAGGAGAAATATCCATCTATATCGTGTCTAGATGGCGAGTTTATTAATACATATAACAGTTCTAAGTCCGGTAAATCTATATTCGCCGCACTTTCCCCAAAGCCGGACTTTCCCATAGTGACCTTACATACTTCTCTAATAAACTTTTGTCATACGACCTACTGTTCTCAATTCATTATTTAAAACAAACGGAATGGCACATAAAAGTCAAACTATCGGACATACCCTGTCGTGCCCTAAGGTCGAAAACTTGGAAATATATTTGACAAATGTTGAACAACATAAAATCAAAAGAAATGTTAACCTGTGTAGTCCAGTTTTTCACTCGCAGCACACCGGCCGTAAAGCGGTGCGGTGCATAGAGTATTTAACTCTCTTTCTCTCATGAGTATTATCGATAGCAATAATGCGCAGCACTGCGCGCGCCTTCCGATATTGCAACATGCTTTCTTACCACTCTAACTTTACTATGATTTTTGACCTGGTGTGCAGCGAGTAAACAATTGTACTATAGTTGCTTTACAGTCTCGATAGCAATTAGGTTAGGGTCATGCAAGATTATTCTATTCTTATGTTTTTGTATATTTATGTTTTTATTTTGGTTTTATGTTTGTTTTTTTTCCTTAGGTACATGATTGATTTTTAATTTCCGAAACGAAGAACTGACACAATTATTTTATAATTTTAGATTTTTTTTATTATACATACATTCATATAAGTACAGGGATTTTTTAGGCCGACCTTCAGGGCTATTTCCTAAACTAATAAATAGACCATGAAAAATAATGAAAGCGGCCCCGATTTTGACAAAAAACTTAAATAGCATACATTTGGGATGAATCTTCAAAAATGTAAAACTGCTGGATTGAAATCAAACATTGCGAAAACTGAAGAAATATCTATATTTTGTAGTTTACAAAATAGCCCTAAATGTCGATCTAAAAAGTTTACCCTGTGTTATTATTATTATAATTATTTTTTTTAAAGTCTAGTTTTGATTATGAGTAGTCACATCCAGTTATTTTTATTATTATGTACTTAGGTGCTTTTAAGAATCTGTGAGCTTATGTTATTTAAGTCGTGTTTTTATATAATTCTTATTTAATATGTTTTTTTTAAGTTTAGGTTCTGTTTAGGGTTACCGTGCTTTTCTTAAGATTTCTTACACGGAATACAAAATGACAATTACATGTTTTAATTGTCATTTATTTGCAAATAAAAATGTTGCAGATAAATTGGAAAAAATAGTTTTTTCTGATTATTATACTTATGCCACAAGTGCCTGTTGTATCAAAATGAAATTAATAGTTGCATCTTTTTGAGTTTTCGAATGAGACAAAAAAAATTAAACACTTTCCCCCATTCTTATAAACAATGACTAAGTGTATGTCACGTTTGTCTCTGTCTGTTAACTTTGAAACTTAATGTAAAAGACAAATTATACATAGTTTTATGCAGCTGTTTATAAGTAAGGGGGTTAAAATGAAAATTTTGAAAAAGGCGTGTATTAATTATTTTTTTTAGTTTGAATTCTGACTCTATGAGGGTTTGATTATAGTATACATCCTAGGGCATGCAATATCGGAAGGTTTTCAATCCCGGGGCGATATCGATATTAAGAGCTCAATCCCGGAATCCCGGGATTGATACTGGGATTTTAGATATCGTTAAAAAAGCGAATTTAATACAATAAAAATGTGTTAAATATAAAATATTTAATATATTTAAGACTTTAGTGGTTTCATTACGTAAATAAGTTACCCCGAGGGCCGTCCACCCCATCATTTTGGAAATATGGCGGACAAATAGCCTAAACCCGAAAGTGTCTAAACTTTCGCGCCAAATTTTAGGCGCACCACTAATATGATGTTAGCTGAAAAATTTTGCATGCGAGCTTGTATAAAAAATACTTGTCTTAAAAATTGCAATGAATCACGTTACTTTTATTGTTTTAAACATTTTACCTACTCCCTACGCTTCTAAATCTTTACAGATCTCTTCCTCAGGGGTAGACTAATTTGGGTTTAATTTTAATAGTTCCATTCAATCATTCCATGAAGAAAAATATAGCTAAACATCTTAATTTATACCCAAATAGTAAATTGCTCAAATCTCGATATCGGATCACTCAATCCCGGGATTATAATATCGAACTTTTGCGTCCGAGATCCCGGGATTACGATATCCCGGGATCCCGGGATTCATGCCCTAAATACATCCCCGTGTAAGACCTTCCTAATCTTAGCTTAAATTAATTAGCATTTTTCTCTACTTTTTAGCTGCGGAACAACCATTTTGCAACTTTAAATACAAACAAATAGACCTAGTTTTTTTAAATATACTTTAAAAGGAAAAAAACAGGACAGCAGAATATATTCCCATACAACAGAACAAAGCTATTTGGCCAACGTCTGCTGTCCTGGATATATTTTTCCGATACAATTAATTGATTCTTAAGAAAATAAGTTGACCAAAAAGCTGCGTTAAAAGATGTCTACGGTTTCGGATTTATCTTTCTTAGGAAAAAAAAAGTAGCATATTGTTATTCAAGTCTATATACAAATCGTTTCTAAAATAAAATCTATGGTACGTTTTTTAATTTCAGACTATAATCTGACGTTTTCGTTCTTTGTGTTCGACATTTTTTCTTCAAAAACATGTGTCAAATCATAGTCTACAATTAAAAAACGTAATAACTACCACTAACTACCCATAGCATATTGTTAAGTTCTGTCTGTTCGTTAACAACCGTTTCAACTCTCGAAGGAATTAAGCTATTGTAACCGTGTTTATCGTAAATATACTGTAGGTAGGTAATAGTTAGGTAAATTTATTGGAAAAAAAAATGATCTCAATGCTAATCTTTTCGAAAAAGAAAAAAAAACCGGTCAAGTGCGAGCCGAAGTCGCGCGCCGAGAGTTCCTTACTCATGTTCGATAAAGACTCTCCAGTTGTATGGGCGCTTAGTCGCCCTAGAGGCCTACTTACACTGGTTTTTTCAACTTTTTGGATATTTTTCTTTATTTGCACTACAAATTTCGTGGTCCACGGACAACGGTGCTTCTGTTGACTATTTAGGTTTTTGGATTGATGTCTCTTGATGATTGATTGATTGGAAAGATGTCATTTGTATAAATTATCGAGCTTTCCTATAAATATAAAATAAATATATATACTTGAAACCTGTTCTTGGGTAACGTTGTTTTTTAGAGATGAGTTAAAAATGGTTGAAATAAAGTTGTTACTTTTCGGAACTCCGTATGTGGTAAAAGGTTAAATTAAAAAAAAAGTTTAGTAGGTATAATTTTTTGCTTCCCACTTCATTTTTTTTTTTTTTTTTTTTTAAGTTGATAAAATTCTGGTTAAAAATACATTGATTGTGGTTTCAACATCTAATACTAGTGATATTTTGATATTCTTTTTAACAAAATGTATGTATACGATTGACGAATGTTATACGAAAATGATCAGGGTTCGTAGAAGAAAAAGGATAGGACCAATTTTACAGTAATTAATAAAATATAAGGAAAAACATGGCCAAATTAGGGAAAAGTGTTTTAAAACGGCTAAGTTCGATGAAATGTGGGAGGGTTTTGTTTTATTTTTTTACGGGACATAAAATGAAATATTTAGATACATACTAGTTATACCTGCAACTGCTAAAAAAAAGGTCTGATTTAAAAAAAAGCCAACGCATTGAGAAACTCCTCCATTTTTGGAAGTAGGTTAAAAACCGTTGGAGTCCATTAAATCTTTCTTGAATGATAATAATAAAATGGTTTATTTTAGTGACCAAAATATGCATTTCAATTATTTCGATTTGAGGCTTTCTTTTTAGCGAATAAAGCTTGTGTCAGAAAGCCCTACTCTTCCTAAAATTCTTCTTTCCGGATTGAGAGAGAGAGAGTTTGGATTGCAAACCCGTACTCGGTTCGAGGCAGTATTGCCTTCTATTGAACAACCAAACGTAAATGCGCAGCCGGGGCGCTAGTTATAAAAACATATCCGATTATTATAGCTAACTATGTCTATATTTTTTTATAGATTTGTTTTTATCTAATTCCCCCTA
The DNA here is from genome assembly GCA_958496205.1 of Idaea biselata. Lineage (NCBI taxonomy): Eukaryota > Metazoa > Arthropoda > Insecta > Lepidoptera > Geometridae > Idaea > Idaea biselata. The sequence continues at coordinate 59,193,798 of OY292394.1, read as the reverse complement.
AACCAAAGTTTCTAAAGTACTAGCAGCGCCACGTGGTTTCACCTTTATAATATTGGTAGGGGGTATTATAAATGAGAAAGTGACTAAAAATAAATTATTAGCTAGAAAAGGATGTCAAATTGTAGAAAATGTGAATTATTTTTTGTTATTCTATCAGGGTTGGTGCAATTAAAAAAAGTTTCTCAAACATATAAAAAGTTGTGTTTTGATGTTATAGTAGCTTGTAAAAGATTGTATAAAGGTTGGAAAGCGGACCCCGGGCTCCCGAGAGGAATGCAACCGGGAACATAGCACGGATGATGATGATAAGCATTTGTTTCAAACAATATTTAAAATAAAAGGATTATTTAGATATGTATATGTTACAGTTAAAACTCTATGACTGTTAAAACCTGTTTTGATTGAAGAAATCGGCCACAATTAGTTTTAACCCACTGATTTTCGGTCAAAACTAGTTTTAACCCAGCAATTTTGAGTGTAAACTCATTTTAACCGGCTAATTTTTGGTCAAAATTCGTTTTAACTGATGTTCTTGGTCCAACTAAACTGTAAAATAAACCTTTTCACTAAAACCGACACGGAAAGGTTAGGGTAAAGTAAGGATTGGGTTGTGACCGTACGATAGCGCGTTCGAAGCGAGCGCATTGGTTTCTATGCAATATTGGTTTTACGAAGTTGATCAACACGAGTTTTGACCAAACAGCCCAGTCAAAACTAGTAATGGATGATTTTTTTCAGTCAAAATCAGTTTTAACCGCTTTCGAATTCCTAACACCACTGACTTTAATTGATTAAAAAGAAATTTAATTAAAGTATACTATGTTTTATAACTTCGGGTCCACAAAGCATTTGAAGATTTCCTTGTACTGTCGCTTTAATAAAGTATTATTTTATATTTAATGTAAGTCTGAAACACCGACAAATCATTCGGTCGGCTAACGCTAGTTTGTAAGTTATTATTATTAAGTAATTTATATGATAACTTCTGAGAAATAAGTACTTAGTGTATCTTAAATGTTGTGACAGGATTTACATATCTGATTATCATACTAGCGGTCTGTAAGAGGTTCAGGGCGGGAAAAGTATTTTTTTTTTTTTTACAAAAACTGTAATTATCAACAATTTCATCTTAATTTCCTTAAGCCCAATAAAATGACCAGGGGGCTTACTGCGGATCTACCGTCGCCTTCAACTCTATGTCGACTCAGGTACTCGATGCCGTCGACATCGGGGTTAAATTTGGCACCGCGCAACCAATTTACCCTCGGTTTTACAGCCGTCGTAATACTGAATAAATGTATCAATGCCGTTGCCTTCCGGTCCGATTTACGCAACAAACATTACGACAAGAAAAATGTTACAATGTAACGGAACGTGTCCGTAACGGAATGTTCCTGATAGTTATCCGTGGTCTTCGAAACTCTTGCGAGGTAGCTTTTTCTGTCAAAATTCTCCTTTTCATTCAATCAATTGGCATCGACATCGGCCTAAGGAATCGACACGTCGATTCAGCATTTTCGCGGTGCGAAATGATCAGCTGTTCTCTGTCGACTGTCAAAATGAATTCCATGACGATGTCGACGATAAATCTGCGGTAAAAATAAAAAAACAAAATCGCATGTGAGTTCACTTATAATGGAAAATACGATCCCGTCTGCCCCGCCCGTAACCCGCTCGCAAACCGCTACTGTGATAAGACAAGACACTTTATTGACAAAAGTTCTTTCATCATTTATTATCAGTATTCTTTTTATATAAGGCTTTGTATCAAACCGGTATGACTAGGCGTGCTAATCGTTTGCCAACGCTTGCAATCGAGTTTTAGTTATTTTGCGATTGAATCCGTGGGACAATACTATATTCGACAAGATAACTTGAGCGCAGGGCGCAATAATATGACTTAATTTGTTTTTTTTTCGGTTTGTCTATTGTTTTGTAAATTAATGGATTTCGCTTAATGGATTCTGGCAAAATTAGCTACAATTTTAGACATGGCAACATTTTTACAAAAGCAGTGTTTCCTAAGTGTGTTACCTAAACACTAAGAAATAATGTTTTTAATAATTTTAGAACTATTTTTGGGAAAAAAAAACATTTTATTAACTGTAGAATATGTCTCTAGTCGCTCTCGTCCCCAGCCCCCTTACCTAGCTGGTATAATTATTGCCTTGGCAGACAATAGTTAGGTATATCGGCTTTAGGGGGGTAAAAGGAAATTTAAAAAAAAACTGCCTAGTCTTACCGGGTTGTAAGTTGTAGGTAGGTTAATTCGGAATTTCAAGACCAAAAAAATAAATTAGATGTCCAATTTTGGTCTCAATTAGGTACTTAGTATGTGTACGTAGAATTTCTATTAGGTCTACTAATGAGAGTATTATTTCGGTCTCCAAAATTAGTTCTAATCTAACGTATTTTCGAAGTAATTAATTTCGTAGCAATAGGTGCTGTATTTAGTAACTATTCACTTTTTGTTGAGACATTAATTATCTGCTTATAAAATACGTTTTTTATTTCAATTACATAATGTAAGGAGGATTTATAATTTCCCAGAATATCGAGCCCATATGTCGTGTGGTCTAGACATCTACGCGATCAATTCGATTACCCTTATCGAAACACTCTGTATTTTTAGTAGATTTTTGCGGAAATAATAATGTTACTTAGTTGATTGAATTAAAAATTAGTTTCTGAGTTAGTTATGATTAATTTTAATTTTATCCTTATGATTAGGGGATCAATAATGTTAAAATTATAAAGATTTTTTTTAATGAAAATCTAAAATTATATTAATTTTATATATAACATGACATTTTAAGACTAAAGTTTTTTAAAGGTATTATAAATTAAGGTTTATAATAAGGTTGCATATTTTTCGCAAACTTTTTCTTCAAAGGTCATAATAATGTGTTTTTTATATTATACTCAATGTGTTACCGCAAGAGTAATGTTAAATCTGAATATTGATAAGAGAGAGATAAAAAAACGATTGTACATATTTTTAATGTTAAAACTATACCTACTTAGGATAAGAATCGTTTTGAACTTAGTCAAAGCATCTTTTTCTCTTTAAAACGGAATTTTTGGAATTAAAAATAGTACTAAATTTCAAAAATCTTAGAACAAATGTAGAACAATCCCTGTTCGGATTACATTACCTTCGCTGTAACACGTTGTTTGGTGTACCAACGGCTGCTTTCAGAAATGTATCAGTGAAAATTTAATTTGATAATGTCCGACAACATATGTGGCACCCAACTAGCTTACTGGACTACTGAAAATGTGTTTTTTTTTGTTTTATTTGTGTTTTTCTACCATGTTAGCCAGTGCGGTAGGCACCCGACAGTACCCCTACCATGAGTTGCTACGTAAATACGTACACTGTAACGTAAACAGTTTGGGCATGTCCGCAACGCAAAATGTCGCGTCGAGCGATCGACAATTCGCGAATGTTGGGGCAGGGAACGGGGAGCGGGCGCGCTGTGCACAAGGTCAAACTGTTACGCAGCGTCCTACGTAGACGATTGGATGCGAACGCGATTGCGATCCAATCCGATCCGGTGCGGTGCGGTGTGACGCGGCGACTCTGTCCTACGTGCGCGCGTATCGTCCTCCCAAAATATGGTGTCGGCGGCGCGGCGTCCATCACATCTAGTTCGGACGTAAATGTCAAGTCGACAGATCGCGTTCGCATCAATTCGTGCCGCGCCGCAACGCAGCTTACGCACGTAGGACACTTCAATGGCTATCGACTGTTTGTTTTTTCCGCACCGCATCGGATCGGATCGCGTTCGCATCCAATCGTCCACGTAGTACGCTGCGTTAATGTTACAGTGTACGTATTTACGTATCAACTCATGGTAGGGGTACTGGTGTGATTTTTTACCACGTCACGCGTATACCTACCGCACACGAGGTCTTTTTTTTATTGTTAAGAGAAAAAAAGTTAAATAAGATAAAATATACTAGATAGGGAAGAGAACGCTTTTCATAAGAGGAGTCTAACGGATCAAACAGAAACTTATTTTTGTTTGCTATTATATCCATTTGTTAGGAAGATGGAATTCCCTAAAGTTTAGCTAAAATTAAACTAATTTTGAAAAAAGCACAGAAAATGCTACAGCTCTGCGTTTGGGAGACTTTTTTCGTGAAAGTCTCTTCGTGAGGGCAATCGGTTTTTTTACTGGAACATTTCTGACAGTTGCCTTTGGCATTTAAGTTAAGATTTTTAACTTATGGATGTGACTAATTAATTAGTAAGATGATTATTAAATATAGAATTTAGATCAGTCAAAAAAAAATTGAAATTTTAAAATCAAGTTATATATAATATTTTAATTGAGTTTCTTAAAAAATGATTTAATTACTTTAATATTATATTTATGTATTGTGATTGAACTGAAACTTTATACTTAAAATAACACAAGTTTTTACGTGTATCTGATACATCTAATTTGTACCCCTGATCTCTCCAAATATTACACAAATACATATCTTGTACACCCAGCCGAATATTTCGAGGAATCTTGCCCCTTACACATTTTGCCTGCAACGCAGAAAATTACTATTATTATAGCTTCTATTCCCGCCGCGTAAAAGCGTTTATTCTTTATGATTATTTATATATATTGATTAGTTTTTATTTAATAATTGTGCTGGGTGTTTTTTGAATGTCTTTAATGTATAATATATATGGTTTAATTAAATATATTTATCTATTTATTCTGGCACCTTTATTACAAGCCTAATATCAACTACGCTTGGTGACCTTAAAGTAATCACGGTTTGAGGCTAGATGGATGGATGTGTGCAATGTCATATAATATACTTATTGGAACTGCGTTTTTATATTAGGAATTTATTTAAAATTTATATTAATGTTTGTATAAAATAATAAAGTTTTCGTTCAATCACTATTAAAAGAAATAGATTATTTTTTGTAAAAAAAAACATGACATTTTAATTAATAAGAAATAAGTATTTGTAATACGATTATTATAAATGTGACAAAAACTTAAGGATTTTCTTTTCAAAGAAAAAATATCTTTTAAATGGATTATTATAGTTTGTCTTTTCAATAATAATAGTGTAATATTAAAATGATGTACAAGTGAACGATATTCCTTAGTTCCTTAGTTTCGATGTTATCTGGATTAATTTACTGTTTACATATCTTTTTTTCATTATTTGCCAAAATATTGACTTTACACAATGTAAGTATGATTTGTTTATGGTTTACACCTGTACTCCTAGTAATTCTGTGCACCCAGTACTCCTGAGTGTATTATAGGTTCATATCATTTCAGGTGAATATATTGGAAAACATATTAAGTGATATGTTTTCCAAAATAAAGCTTAAATAAAAAATACCTTAACTCTATTGTCGCTATATATGCATGGTGTATGCATGCTATCATTAAATTAAAATTCTTTGTTGTTGTAACCTTGTACCTTATACTTGGGTTAAAAGTTGTCATACAACAAGGTTATTATTTGATTCGGCGAAGCTAATCTAAGCCGAAAGCCTAGACGTACTTATACCAATAGTGCGTCTGGTATTCCAACGTAATACGAAAACCCTGAAAAATAATGGTTTTGAGGTCTAAATTTAATTTTAAACATCATTTTAGTATTACTTACCTACTATGTTTATTATATTAACTGTTCAATAACTCTTACATAAAAGATATTTTTTTTCTATCCCATCGTGAAAATGCAACACAGACGGTCGTTTTTATTGTTTTACTGTTCTTTTTTTGTTGTAAATAGTAGTTTTTAAATTTAATTCATTTTAGAGGAGGCATTTTTATATAATTTTTATTTATTTTGGTCTGTGCTGCCTTTTGGCGTCGGGTTAGAGTTAGGTTTTGGTTGTTTTTTATCATTTTTATTTGTCACCACGACCGTCTGTTTCTAATGTGTTGCATTTTCTCTTTCTTTCCCGATTCGACAAACGTGGACTACACGACGTGGCGACGACACAAAACACACACACATACACACATACAAAAAAACACATTATTTTTAAAATTAACTTATCCATTTTTAACGATCACATTTATATTTACCGACGATTAACTAATTGACCATTATCTCTAATTTTCCAACCGGATATACCATAACCAAAACATGTGTCTTCAACACATCACGTACCTAATCTCACCATGCCATAACCCAATCTCATCAACTGTATCACCATCTCTTCCAAACTATATCCTCATCTCACCTGACAAATTCTTCATCTATATTCCCAAATATATTCTCATCTTACTCAACTAACTTCCCTTATCTCACCCAACTATACCCTTATCTCACCCAACTGAATCCCTATCTCACAAAACTATACCCTTATCTCACCCAACTATACCCTTATCTCACCCAACTATACCTTTATCTCACCCAACCATACCCTCATCTCACACAACTATACCCTTATCTCACCCAACTATTCACCCAACTATACCCTCATCTCACACAACTATACCCTTATCTCACCCAACTATACCCTCATCTCACCCAACTATACCCTCATCTCACCCATCTATATCCGCATCCGACACAACAGCTACCTAGCCGCGCAGACGCCTGCCCAGAACGACAGCTACATGGACAGCGAGCTGTTCGAACAAATACGCGCTTTCGAGCCGGAACAACTGGACGATTTCGATATCTACAATAATATGAGTATGAAATGAGGTGAGTTTTCGGATTTGTATGTATGTTATATCTATAAATGGTTTGTCCTGATTGACTGACGCGCGCGCCAACGCGCTGAACGAACCAAGAAGTGCTGGCTTGACGTCTAGAGATCGGATATGCGTGCAAATGGCCTCACTACACGGGATGCCGAAGATCGTGCGAAGTGGAGACGCAAAAGTAGGAAAGCGGACCCCGGGCTCTCGAGAGAGATGCAACCGGGAACAACGCTCGGATGATGATGATGATGATGATGACTGACTGATCAACGCACAGGCCAAACCGCTGATAGTATAGAGTTGACTGTCCTCTTAAGGTGTTTTTATTTATTATTAATTCTTGTTTCAGTATCGAGTTAAATACCTACCAGTACACCGTTACAAATTATTAAGAACAATATTTTTAAGTTAAAAAACAAATAAAAATAAGTCGCCATTTTTGTTTTTGACATTTTATAAAATAACTTTTTAATTTTAATTTAGTTTTGGAATTTAGAAAACGGTTTTCCCTGTTGAATCACGGGGCCTAAATGACAATTTTTGGCTATTTAGTGCCATACTTATTATTATTTTTACCAATATTTCAAGTATTTATTTTTAAAGCGTCAACCACGATTACCAACGCTTAGACTAAAGGAATTTATTGAAAAGATGCTCTGTTTCTTCTGTTTTCGCGATGTTGTATTGAAATTCGCAACGTTGAGCATTGAAACAATGATGGTGTCGTGTAATAAGCACCACGCGATTAAACCGTAAAATGTATTTAATTTCAAGATGCTCTTTTTAGGGTTCCGTAGCCAAATGGCAACAAAACGGAACCCTTATTTAATTTAGCAAGAATTGTTTTAGATTTTTCTTCTGTTTTCGCGATGTATGATTTCAAATTAAACTTAATGTAGCATTGTTTAATTCAATCAATATTGTTCAACAGTTTTGGAATAAGGGCCCTGTATTTTGGCTACCTAGCCTAGGTATTGTAAAACTTACCTTATTTTCTAAAGTAAACTAAATTTTTAAAAGTAATTTTTACTTAGTTTTTTTACCTAACTAAATTAACTGTCAAAATTGACTTGATTGTTGTAGAAATTAGAGGGCGTGCGGTTTGAGGAGTATTTTTTCAATAAACTACCTATTTTTTATTATTCCTTAAGAGGACTGTGAATAGCGCAACAAACCTGTCTCTGTAGCACGGCACCAAAAATGATATTATTATGTGGTAGATGGCTTCTCTACCGGCCTCAGCGAGGTTGTCGTTAGTTTCGAGTGGTGAGCGGCTTTCTTGCTGCGATACCTGTCTGGTGTCTGGACAACAGGTAGTGTCATTTGGGCACGAGGCAGCTCTCCTTAATACGAGAACCGAACACTAGCGTTTGGTGTCTATAACTGATCCCGAATGGTAGCTCCTGGAAGTGGCCTGACGGTGCAGCGAACCCCGCCTGCATGTCTAAATGTTTGCTATAGTTGGGGACGCTATAACATATATTATTTGTAGACCATTCGTTGTAGGGTTTTTCTCTATAGCACGATAGAATTCAATTAAATTTTGCGCATCCGCCATTTTTTTTCTAGATGTTTGGCGGGAATTATGCTTGCGTATTGGAACTTTTTCACAGTCCTCTTAATCAGTGAAATGAAATGTAATTATTGTTATAAATACAATTATATTTAGTTTTATTATTATTATACAATGTTTATAATGCAAAAATATAATTTTACAAATGGACTTTATAATTTTTTAACCAATTTTAGAGTAGTTTTTTTTTAATTTTAATAAGAGGTTTTGGGAAGAATTTTGTACCTTATTCTGGTGCCATTTTGATGTTTTTTTTAAAGAAAAATACCAACATTCGATAATTGCGACACATTTATTTTTTGACTGTACACCTACGTATAAAGCGTGAGCCCAGTGGATTTAATTTAAAATCGCAATTATTATAAGAATGCTGGTAAAAATTAAAGCTTAATTTGCAAGATAAAGTTTAAAAATTTGCTTTAGTTGTAAACAATCTAATAAATGGTCAATTTAAATAGCGGTGGACCTTTACTTTTACAGTCTTACTGTACAGTGAAGATAAAAACTGTTGGTTGTCTACTGAACCGATTACGATGAAAAATTAATTACGCGAGTGATTTTTTTATAATATTACACTTATTTTTTTCCTTGCAAATATTTCTAGAAGTCATTAAACTTAAATATAAGAGATATGTTTTAAATTTAATATTAATTATAGGTACCAAGCTATGTTAATGTTTTTCTTATTGCCTTTTAAATTCTGTTTCAGCATTTATTTATATTTGAAACCATTTATGTATTCATTAAATAAACATTACACAAGCTGATCCACTGGTACTAGTTAGTTAGAAAAAGATTGTTGTCCACCACAGACATACATATAGCTAGACGTCACATGTTAACTCGATTTGTATTGAAACCGAGCGTGCAGACTTTTTAATACCTACAGCCACAGGAAATATGGTTCCTACCTTTGGGTGCTCGATTTTTTTGGGATTTTGCAGTTAGTAATCATGAAACGAGGCATTTTATTACTTTTTACGGACGTCCGGCAACGGACTGCCAGTTAGCGCCGACTACCGCGATGTTTTGTCAGGGTTTTTCACGTTTTCTGACACGCGAAGGACATGAATTCGCGTGGTCTAGCTATATGTATGTCTGTGTTGTCCACACTAGTATCAATAATAAATATGATGTTTTCTACTAATCTATAAAATATATATATAATAAATAATGTTGCTGATAGATATCATGTCCAAGAAACAAACAAAGTATGGTAAAGGAAGATAAATGTCTAAATTTAAATGAAAATACAAAAAGCCCTCCCTAAGAAACGTATGTACTCTATAGGTACAAATAATTTTTTATATTGAAAATACCTAATTCGTGATAAATGTGGCCTTAAACGTAATATTTTGTCGGAAAACATCTCTGAATTATTAACAGGCGTCCATTTTTAATACAAGGACCTATATGGCCTTATTAATAAACGTGGAGTAAGGTCGGAGTAGTTTGAAAGTTCTTATCACGTTCTTACGACTCCGACCTTATTTCACGTTTATTAATAAAGCTAATAAGGTGTTGCGAATGAGCTAAGCTATTCTTCGGTTATTTACCTACCGAAAAAGAGCTAAAAATCGTCTATTAATAACATTGTTAACCTATATACATGTTGCATAGGTAACCTAAACCTATAAAATAGCTTACATTATATATTAACTCCCTATATGAAACAGTGAATTTTTAGTACCTAAGTAGGTATAGTTTATTCTAAATGTTTGCTTACCACAATGTTATGTACTTATGTATGTATTAGATGTCTAATAAAAATGAAATATTACTGTTATACTTGTTTTATTTCACTTTAGTAACTACTAGTTGCGCCCCGCGGTTTCACCCGCGTAAGTCCCGATCCTGCGGGAATTACGGGATAAAAAGTAGCCTATGTGTTATTCTAGGTGTCCAGCTATCTATATTCCAAGTTTCATCGCAATCGGTTCCGTAGATTTTGCGTGAAAGAGTAACAAACATCCATACAAACTTTCACATTTATAATATGAGGATATAAGTAGGATAGGATAGTATAATTGTAAAGGTGCCGCCCTGTTAATCAATCAAACGCCAAGTCAAAGAACAAAATTTGTTTGCCTAGACGTGTAGTGTAGAACAACTTCTACACGTCTAGGGCCTTGATAGGGTTTTGGCTCTCCGTACAAATAAAACCGTTTGCGTCAGCTTTGCTGGACCATGCAATAGATTTACACCAAACTACGCTCATTATTTAGTACCTATTTGGTACCTTTGTTTGTTCATATCAAATTAGCCAACTTCATTGACCCATATCTCCGAAACGTGTCACTTTAGGGCATCATGTGATGGAATAAATAAATAAAATAAATAAATTTATTTCCAAATTAATGTGTACAAAATAACTTAAGAACGTGGCGACTGTTACCATTTCCATACAAACTTAATACCAAAATAAATTATGAAAAATTAAGTTTTCTACCATAATATCGATATTATTCGGATTAAGATTTTACTTTTTAAGGGTTTTCCCCACCGCACGGTTTTCCAAAATATTCATTCGAAATGAAATAACACGGAGAAACATTTTTTTCATTGAAAAATGTTTCTCCGTTTTATTTGAATGTCTGAATGAATGAAAATCTAAATTACACAAATGCCTGAAATAAGAAAATCCTGTAGAAATATCCTAATATTCCATCACATGATGCCCTAAAGTGACACGTTAGTCACGTGTAGGAGACCTATCTCCTACATTCAAATATATATTTCCTACTTCGTTTTTTAATTTCAGACTACGATCAGACGTTTAGGTGCTTTGTATTAGATGTTTTTTCTTTAGGAATATGTGTCAAATGATAGATAGATCCTACTAATATTATAAATGTGACAGTTTGTATGGATGTTTGGATGTTTGTTACTCTTTCACGCAAAAACTACTGAACCGATTGCGATGAAACTTGGAATATAGATAGCTGAACACCTAGAATAACACATAGGCTACTTTTTATCCCCTAATTCCCGCGGGTTCGGGACTTACGCGGGTGAAACCGCGGGGCGCAGCTAGTAGATAGATAAAAAACGAAAAATGAAGGTATAGATTTCATCTTGCGACAGCATATTTAATCCACTATGCCATTATTTAATGTCGCCAATAACTTTGTTGTGTGACGGTTTAGAGGTATGGTCTGTGTAAAATGTGTGGTTTGGTAAAATCAAAATACGTTTATTCATTCATTCGGATAATTAGCAATATATCTCTTTGAAATGTCAGTTTTTATATTTAATCTACTGTGTCTTCGGAACGCGACCTCCAATGAGAAGAAGACACAAGAAACTCATGGGGTTTTTTTTGTATATTTTTTTGCAGTAATCATGTGATTTACATTGTCGCATAAGTTCTTCCAATAGGTATATGTATTCATCTGCGACATGTCGTTTTATACCTTAGATGAAAACAAAAATAGTAGATACGGCATATTCTAACATTGCGTATTCGAAAAATAAGCTAGAAACACCTACATGCATTTTCATAAAATTATTGTATTTTAAAACATTTGTCTTTAAGACTTTAAGAATGATTCAGGCATTTGTAAAATGAGCAAAAAGGGATTCTTATGAATTTTAAAAAGATAATCGCAGTGTGACAGCACGTTCTCACGCGGCAACGGTTCGACATACGACTGAGGCTAGTGCGTCAGCTAGAGGCAGTTTTATCGTCTCATTTTCCGAGACTAGGTAACGTATCTGCTGTTTTTTGTTTTCATCTAAGGTCTATACATGGATTTAAGATGTCCTTTGTACACTGGTAAAGAACCTATTAGAAACAAAGTGCTTACGTACAAAAACTGCCTGTTATTGGAAGATTTTAGACTGACAGACGCAAGCAACAAACACAGTAGGTATGTGTTCCCCAACATGGAAATAAACAAATACGTTTGTATAACTTAAAACTTTATTAAGTTAAATTAAATCGATTGTAATTATTTAAATTATTTTGTTCCAATGCGGCCGCTATCCTGTAACAAGAATAAATAATTCATTATTAGTAGGTAAAAATTAAGCGTTTAAAAACCGACCAACTTTATCTTTAGTCTTTTACTTTACTGTACCATTATCACAATTGGATACGGAACCCTAAAATAAACACTGGACCAAGCGAAAGACTGGACCGACGACGCACGTTTGCATTTATCTTTTACCACTGACGCCAATTTATCACTAGATGGCGCCAGTGGGGGTACGGCAAATGGTAAAAACAGGACCCTATATTACTGAAACTCCGCTGTCTGTCCGTCTGTCACTAGGCTGTATCTCATGAACCGTGACAGTTGAAATTTTCACAGATGATGTATTTCTATTGCCGCTATAACAACAAATACTAAAAACAAAATAAAATAAGTATTTAGGTTGGTCTCCCATCTCTCAAACGTGATTTCCTTACAATGCTACGAAACTCTTCGTACGCGAGTCCGAAACGCACTTGACCGGATTTTTTAGTTTTTACCTTTGTAGTGCTTGTACTTTGGCCTCTTCAGTGATTAACTTCTTCTCTTTCAATTCTATCCTCTTCTCCTCTAAAGCAATCTGTCGTTTTCTAAGTTCCAGACTTTCCTTTTCAAAATCGATCAAGCATTGCATTGATTCTGTAACAACCAACAATATTCAGGGTGGAAATATTTATTTTATAGCTGCGTCCCGCGGGAATATCGGGATCAAAACAATATTAAAATAATTATATTGGACATCTACACTTCTACACTAATATTATAAAGAGGAAAGATTTGTATTTTTGTATGTGTGTGTCGTATGTTTGTAATGAATAAATTTAAAAACTACTGGACCGATTTCAAAAAAAAACCACCAACAGAAAGCTACATTATCGAGGAGTAACATAGGCTACTTTTAATCCCGATATTCCCACGGGATCGGGACTTACGCGGGTGAATACTAGATATACTTGAACTATTTTTATTTGTAAAAACATTACATATAGTAAATTACCCAAAACTATTTAGTGTATCCACTTTTGAACCGCCGAGTGGAAGTATTTATGCATAAAAATAAATATTTGTTTCTGGTCTGGGTGACTCTCTATAATAAGTATGTACTAGCTGCGTGCCGCGGTTTCACCGATCCCGCGGAAATATCTGAATAAAACGGACGGACAGACGGACAGACAGACAGACATGACGAATCTATAAGGGTTCCGTTTTTTGCCATTTGGCTACGGAACCCTAAAAAGTAGCCTATGTGTTATTCTAGGTCTCCAGCTATCTATATTCCAATATAGTTTCAGTAGTTTTTTGTGTGAAAGAGTAACAAAGTCACATACAGACATACATACATACAAACTTTATCGTTTATAATATTAGTAAGAAGTAGGATTTACAATAAAAAAAATATATTAAGTATTATATCCATTGTTTAATCACCGTAACACAAGCTTTAGTAGCTTACCACGGGGCTAGATGGCGCTGTATGTTGTTCACAGAATTAATTTAATTATTATTTACCTGTTTTACTATCCTGCTGCAATAATTCCTGATTCGTTTCATCTATTACTATAGGGTTAGCGTCAACAAAAATCGGATTGAATTCGAACTCTTCACCCCTATCCTCTTCAGTTGTATCTTTGAAGAGATCCTCTTCCCCTAAGTCCGGCTTCGAGTCCTCTCCGATGCTGTCGTTTGTGTCCTCTTCATTATAATTCGAATCTAGTTCATCCATTGAAATTTCTCTTAATTTTCTACCTTTTATTTCAATTTTCCTTCTCAAATCACGCCATGTCTGTAATAAAAATGGCGGCTACAGAAATAAATTATCTGTGAAACTGTCTAGCTGTCACGGTTTATGAGATACAGCCTGGTGACAGACAATAGGACAGTGGAGTCTTAGTAATAGGGTCATGTTTTTACCTTTTGGGTACAGAACCCTAAAAAAGAAAATCGACTTGATAAAGGGAATAAATGTATAATACATAATCAATCAGACACAAATAATTATTTTTAAGCATAAACACTATTATTATTTTATCATTATCTTTAATTATTTTTTTTAGCATTAAATAAATAAATATTGCACCACATTTTTAAGGGATATCTTGCTAATATTCGAATGAATAAATGTACTTTGATTTGATTTGGCTATGTGTTATTCCAGATCTCAAGTTATCTGCTGCTACATACTGAGTTTCATGGTAAT